>PVHP010050347.1:0-11829 GCA_004024765.1 Zapus hudsonius
AGGACTGGAGTGGCAGGTATTTGGGGATCTGAGTTCTGGCGGTCTCAGGCTCTCATGCTTGTGCTGAGCTATCTCTCCAACCCAGCTCTCGTTTTTCATACCAAAAAATAAAATATCTGAGGACCAGAGAAATTGAGAGACTCATAATAAGGCACACAGCAGAAATTTCCAAAAAGCCAGTTTTATCTGATTCTAAAGTCTGGAATCTCCTTCTTCCTTCCATCTTTCTCCTCCTCCTCTTCCTCCTCCCACCATCCCTGTCTCTCTATTATCATCTTCCCCTACCTGCAACCGGAGTCTTGCGAGGCATCAGACAGAGAGAGGGTTATTTTTAATCTTTCCCTGAAACGGCTATAACCCCAGGGACCCTGCCCAGGTGTGAAGAGCCCTAAAGAGGCTCTGGTACTTCCTCTCTAGGCTCCAAATAGGAAACCTAGGCTGGAAGCTGACTCTTGAGTATGCAAAGTGGGTGTGCTACCTTGCAGGGGCTGTGCTTGGAAGGGGAGAAAGAACTTCTGGCGCCTGACAATGTGAAGCTATCTATTCCCTGAAGACTGGGTCAAGCAGGCACCACTGATGGGGATCCCAGAGGGGTCAGGAGGGCTCTGAAGGCTGACCTTCCTGTGTGTCCACCTGGGGAAGACTGGAGCTGGCCCTAGGGATCTTTCCTCTTGGTTTTCTGAATCTCAGGAGTCAGCAAGCAGAAAGTCTCCTCCATTGTGCTTTAGGACTGTGTTATCCAGAGGAATTTGAGGGGAAGGGTGAACATCACAGGGTACTGGAGGGCAGACGAAATATTGCATATTTTTTCATATGCAGAATATAGACAACTATATATGTACACATATATACATACATACACAATGGGGACTATTTGGGGACAGGAAAGGGACCAAGGAGAGAGGGGAAGGCATATGGGGAGGATAATGTAGAGGCAAATATGAGCAAGGTACAATGATATATATTTATATATGTATGTGGAAAATGTTATAATGAAACCCATTATTTTGTACACTACCTGTTGTAGTCAGCCACACAATGCTGGGATGAATCTCCATACCAGGTACAATTTTGGGAGGAAGGTATTTATTAAAGTAACAGATCCAGGGAAAGTTCAAGAAAAGGTTGGCCCCATTTCACAGATACAAGCAGAGAGAGAGAGAGAGAGAGAGAGAGAGAGAGAGAGAGAGAGACCCAGCACCAGCAACTCAAGCAAGCATACTCCAACTAACAGCAGGACTGCCAGACTTGGCTCTGGCAGCTCTTTGCATATATATAGCTGGATTTTCACATCTACCTTAAAAATACCTTAGAGCTGGACCCTAGGAGGCCAGGCCAAGGTAACACCTCTTCCAGCCAGAAGGCTGGAGACAATTCACAAGCTTTAATAAACTTTTGAATCTATTGGGGGACATCCATTTAAACTACCACACTACCTAAAAATGTAATTTAAAAAAGGAATTTGAAAATTATATCTAGAGGAGGGAGTTCATATGTTTTATTCAAGGATCCTTGATTCCAGAGTTTTCCATGATTCCTTGGGGGATTTGGAATCCTCCCAAGGGTTTCTCCCATGAATCTATGGTAGGTCAGGAGTAACCTTGGGACTGGGTCTGTAGGAAGTTTCTCTCATAACACCTAGGGGCATTGGGATCAAGAGGAATTCTAGGAATCTTCCAAAAGGAAGGAGCTCCCATGATTCTTTGGAGGGGGGTGTACCCATAGGAAGTGCCACCAGGAATCCTCTGGGAAGGCAGGAGGGCGTTGCCAGCCCCGACATGCCCGCCGCCACAAGACGTGCCCCAGTCCCCGGGAGATCAGCAAGGTTATGGCTTCCATGAATCTGGGGTTGCTGAGTGAGAGCAGCTGCAGTGAAGATGAGCTGCTGGAGAAATGCATCCAGTGCTTTGGTGAGTAGCCCCTCCTTGCTCAGCCTTCCCAGCCCTAACGCCAGAGCCAGCACTCCTATCTTTCAGCAACACTGTTGGGAAACTTCATCCCTACATTAAAGATAAGAGAGAAAGGGCCAGCAACACAGGTCTGCAAATTCCAGCTACTCTGGAGACTGAGACACATGGAGTGAAGGTTCAAGGCCTGCCTGAGAAACATAATGAGAATTTGTACATATATACATAAAATGTAGGGGTTGCAAAGATGGCTCAGCAGTTAAAGATGCTTGCTATAAGGCCTGCCAGCCCATAACCAAGCCCAAGCCGCCCATATAAGCCAGATTCAAAAATGGTGCAAGTGTCTGGGGACATCTGTGTTCATCTGCAGTGGTAAGAGACCCTGGCATGTCCACACACACACACACACACACACACACACACACACACACACACACACAGGAGCACAAATAAATAAGTAAAAATTTAGGGGCTGGGGAGATGACTTTGCCGTTAAAGGTACTTGCTTGCAAAACCTGCCAACTCAGGTTCAATTACCCAGCACCCACATAAAGCCCGATTCAAAAAGTGGCACAGCTAGGCATGGTAGTTCATGCCCTTAATCCCAGCACTCTGGAGGCAAAGGTAGGAGGATCGTTGTGAGTTCAAGGCCAGCCTGAGACTACATGCAAATAAATAAATATAAGTAAATATAAAATAAATAAAAACTTAGACAATATAAAGTAAAAGAATCCACCAGTAAGAAGCTAGGGCCTAGAATGCAAAAAAAAAAAAAGCACTGAAGAAAAGAAAGAGAGAAAGGAAAGAAAAAGAAAGAGGAAAGAAAATAAATTAACAGAAGGACCTGAGTTATTTTCTCCAGAGATGAAAACGGAAAGTGAAGCTGATGCTTTCCAGCTCCTCAACAGGCTTTCTAGTTGTGGTGCTGTTCCATCCACCATGGTATGGACAAGGAAACTGAGGCTCAGGTTCATGCTGCTTGTACAGATTTATTCAGGGCATCACAGGCAGAGCTGGCATCTAGAACCAGGCTGTCTACCCGGTTCTGGAAGCTGAGGGTCTATTGCCCAGGGCCCATTCTGACATAGCCCCTCTTTTCTCACCCCCAGACTCAGCTGGCAGCCTGCGCCGTGGGGACCACATCCTCAACATGGTGCTGGCCATGCACAGCTGGGTGCTGCCTTCTGTTGACCTTGCTGCCCGTCTGCTGTCCTCATATCCTCTCAGAAACATGATCTGTGGGATGAGGGTAGAGGATGAACTCATGAGCTCTTGGGAGATAGGGGTAAAGAGACTGAGCAGGTCAGGATGCTGGAAAAGAACCTTGACAATAACTCAAGTACCAGAAGGCCACCGAAGAAACACAGGAGATGAGGCAGTTGCAGATCTGCTACCTTGTCAGGTAGATCTGAGCCAAGACCCCCAATCCTATAAACCAACAAGACTCCATTCCATCCTGATGCCTTCCAAAACCCCAGTTTAATCCCCCTACAGACCTACCCAGCCCCCTTTCCTAAAACCCTATACTAAGAGCTAGCATTGGGAAGCTGAGCAGAACTGTCTGAAGTTCAAGGCCAGCCTAGGTACCAGACTTTGTCTCAAAAAAATTTTAAATATAAGCCGGGCGTGGTGGTGCACGCCTTTAATCCCAGCACTCGGGAGGTGGATTGCCGTGAGTTCAAGGCCACCCTGAGACTACATAGTGAATTCCAGGTCAGCCTGGACTAGAGTGAGACCCTACCTCGAAAAACCAAAAAAAATTTTTTAATATAAAAATAAATGCTTCTTGAACTTGAAAAACAAATTCCATGCTAAAACACCTTTACCTCAATTCCTAAGATATTCCTAGTTCTGCTCCTTAGAACCTCTACTTACTGGAAATCCCCAACTAGATCCCACAGACTCTCCTAGCTGGTACCCAGTGGCCTTTAACTCTGATCCCCCAATCTTCACCTTCCACAAACTCCTATTTCACATTGTCTCCCCCAAATCTTACCCCAGCTACTTCCTGGGACCTTCCCTCATTATCTTGTTTTCCGGTAGTTCCCCCAAATTGTCTTACATGTTCCCCCCAATCATACCTTAGCAAACTCTCAGCCTCCAAACCTTGACTTCAAGAGACCCTCTGTACCCATGTAAATGCCCTTAGGACAGCCTTTAGAGATTCCTCAGCCTAAGACCCTTTGTAGAGTGCTCTACTTTGTAGAGTCCCCTACTACCAGCCCAAGTTCCTGTAGGGTGTCCCTGGTATTATCTCCCAGGGCCTCAGTCACCTCTCATGTCTAAACCCCTATCAGGTACTGGCTGACCCAGCACCCAGAGGCAGTGCATCAGGAGCCCCACCTAGAAGAAGTCATAAATCGTTTCTGGTCCACCGTGGCCCAAGAGGGAAACTCAGCCCAGAGGAGCTTGAGAGATGCCTCCAACCTGTGAGCCAGCCCCATGCCCCCTTCCGTATCTCATTCTATCCGGCCCCCTCCCTCCATGCCCCCAGACCCTCAACCCTAAGCCACTCTAATAGCCTGTCCCTCTGGGCCTTCAGACTGAGCCCTGGAGGGCCTGGCTCCCCGCCTCCCACAAGTAGCCCAGGCCTGGGAAAGAAGCGTAAAGTCTCTTTGCTGTTCGATCACCTGGAGACAGAGGAACTGGCTCAACACCTCACTTACCTGGAATTCCGCTCCTTCCAGGCAATCACGGTGAGGAACCCTCACAGCCCTTCCTTGAGCAAGGCATAGATAGGGGGAATCCCTGGCATGGACTTTCAATTAGTATCATAAACTTTTCTTGGGCAGCACTGGGGATGAATTTAGGACTTTGCTCACATTAGGCAAGCTCTCTACCCTTGAGCTACTTCCCCAGCCCAGACTGTAAAATCTTAAATGGTCAAACCTGGCATCCAGAGGATCTCGGTCACTGAGTTAAGCTGGCTGAGCACAGAGCTCCTGGTTCAAATCCCATCAGTTCCTTCTTACCTGGGTACCTATCTCTCAGGAACCCTTTTTGTTTTGTTTTGGTTTTTTGAGGTAATGTTTCCCTCTAGCCCAGGCTGACCTGGAATTCACTATGTAGTCTCAGGGTTGCCTTGAACTTACAGTGATCCTCCTACCTCTGCCTCCCCAGTGCTGGGATTAAAGGTGTGTGCCACCACAACAGGCTTCAAGAACACTTTGTGTGTGTGTGTGTGTGTGTGTGTGTGTGTGTGTGTGTGTGTGTGTGTGTGTGTGTGTGTGTGTGTGTGTGTGTGTGTGTGTGTGTGTGTGTGTGTGTGGCTGTGGGTATGCTTGTACCACAGCGTATGTGTGGAGATCAGAGGACAACTTTCAGGTGTTAGTCTTTACCTCCCACCTTGTTTGAAGCAGGGTCTCTTATTTCACTGCTCTACTCATCAGGTTAGCTGGCCTGAAAGCTTCTAGCAGATTCTCCTGACTGCCTCCCTTCTCACACTGGGATTACAGATACTAGTACTGTGTTGTCCAGCTAGATGTGGCTCTGAGTCATCTTCCCAGACCTTGGAAACCTGTTTGTAAAATAGAGGTCATAATACTTCATTGAATTGTTGGAGGAATTAAAAATCTCAGCTGAAGCGTGGTGGTGCACGCCTGTAATCCCAACACTCGGGAGGCAGAGGTAGGAGGACTGCCATGAGTTCAAAGCCACCCTGAGACTACATAGTGAATTCCAGGTCAGCCTGGACTAGAGTAAGACCCTACCTTGAAAAAAAAATCTCAGCCGATCATGGTATCAGGGGGCAGAGGTAGAAGGATCTTCCCCATAAAAACTGACCAAAAAATAATCTCATTTAAGAGCTGGAGAGATGGCTCAGTAGTTAAGGCACTTGCCTGCAAAGCCTAACAATCTGGGTTTGATTCCCCAGTACCCACATAAAACCATATGCATAGAGTAGCACATGCATCTAGAATTTGTTTGCAGTGGTTGGAGACCCTAGTGTGCCCATTCTCTCTCTCTCTCTCTCTCTCTCTCTCTCTCTCTCTCTCTCTCTGCTTGCAAATAAATAAATAATTTTAAAATCTCATTTAAGACTGGGATGCAGCTCAGTCAGTAGAGTACTTGCCTAACATGCACAAAGTCCTGTGTCTTATCCCTAGCTCTGCATTAACTGGATATGGTGGCTCACACCTATAATCCCAGCACTGGGAGGTGAAGGCAGGCAGTTGCAGAGTTCAAGGTCTTCCTAGTCTATATATTGAGTTGAAAGCCAGCCAGGGTTACATGAGACTTGGTCTTTAAATTGGAAAAAAAAAAAACCTGCTTACTGCAATGTACAATGCCTGCATGTAAGTACTCAAAATATTTTATCACTCATTTATTCAACAAGTGTTTCAGTTCATTGTGCCTCAATTTCCTCATCTGTATATATATGGACTGAGATGATTCAGCAGTTAAAAGTGCTTACTTACAGGCCGTGGTGGTACACGCCTTTAATCCCAGCACTCGGGAGTAAGACCCTACCTTGAAAAAAAAAAATCTCAGCCGATCATGGTATCAGGAGGCAGAGGTAGAAGGATCACTATGAGTTCAAGGCCAGCCTGAGACTCCAGAGTGAATTCCAGGTCAGCCTGGGCTAGAGCGAGACTCTACCTCGAACCCCCCCCCCCCAAAAAAAGTGCTTACTTACAAAGCCTGCCAGACTGGGTTCAATTCCCCAGAACCACATAAAGCTAGATGCGTACATCTAGAGGTTGTAGAGATCTCTAGCAGTTTAGGGGGAGGCAGATGACGAAGGTCATGCAGGCTAAACCAACCAGGACATCAGAGATCAAGACTGCCAGTAGGATAGTGTGAAGGATGCAGCCTAAGTGTCATGGCCCACCCTAACCCCCACCTGCTCCCAGCCCCAGGACCTGCGGGGCTATGTTTTGCAAGGCTCGGTGCGTGGTTGTTCAGCTCTGGAAAGTTCTGTGAGTCTCAGCAACAGTGTGTCCCGCTGGGTGCAAGTCATGGTGCTGAGCCGTCCCGGGCCTGCCCAACGAGCTCAAGTGTTGGACAAATTCATTCACGTGGCGCAGGTGAGCCCTCAGCCAGCCTTTCCGCTAGTCTTCCGAGTGCTTGCCCCTTGCGGTTGCCTGGGCACCCCCAGCCCGGCGGGCCTCGCCCACTGACCACATGGTGGCCACGCCCCTGCCCCCGCCTCATTTCCGGGGATTCTAACCTGCCTTTGATTTTGACGTCACCGCATCAAATCCGATTAGGGATCCCCTACTTAGATCTAGCCCCTCCTGGCCACTTCTTCCATTCCCAGGGGAATGAAAGCGTCCTTTCCATGCCTCAGCGTCGCATTGTCCCACACCCAGGTTCCTATCTCTGGGCTCCAGGTCCCCTCAGTCTCTGGGACTGCGAGTGCATTGCACCCTTCTTCCTGTCCAGTCTCTCCCTGGCCCTGCCCCATTGTGTCCCGCCCAGCTCTTCCCCTCCCCCAGACCACACCCAGTCTCCGGAGCCTTCCATCCCTTTGCTTTCTTTTGCTGGGTTGGTTGGTATTTATTATTTATTTATTTATTTATTTCGGTATGGAGGTTTGAACCCACAGCCTCCTTCCTGCTAGACAGAAGCTCTACCCCTGAGCCATACTCCCAGGCCCTCACTGGTGGATTTTAGGCAAACTTTCTACCATTGAGCAATGTTTTGCTGTGCACTTTAGATCTGGGGTTTCTGGTGTCAACTCTTGGTATTTCCCTGGGCCCTCATTTGCCTAACACCCACCTGCTTCCACACATCCTAGGCCTACACTAGTCCATACCCACACATGACAGAGATTCTTGACTCAGCGTTATCACCTGAACCCACACACCTTGCCCATTTTTTTTTTGTGTGTGTGTGTGTATGTGTGTGTGTGTGTGATATCTCCTGCCTCTGGCATCATCTTCCTTCCTAGAGGCTCTACCAGCTGCAGAATTTCAACACGCTGATGGCAGTCACAGGGGGCCTATGTCACAGTGCCATCTCCAGACTCAAGGACTCCCACGCCCACCTGAGCTCTGACAGCACCAAGGTAAACCGTTTGTCCTTTCCAAAGTCCCAAGTGGTCAGCTGTCTCAAATCCCCAAAATTTAACTCCCTAACTGCCATCCGTCCCTGCCCATGAGCTCCGGGCCAACCCAGGACTCTGCTCCTCCAGATCTCTGCATGCTTCCTTCCTGGTGCACTTCGCTCTACTGTTTGTATGTTTGGGCCTGAGCAGGGCTCTGAGGGAGACAGAGATACTAGCAGGGAATTGGCAAGTCCAGTGGCCAGCTTAGTCACTTGCCCAAAGATGTCAGCATTTGGGCCACCTAAAAGAGGAACAGGGGTTGGAAATGTTTGGGGAGACAGTGTCATACATGAGTCTGGAGTGGCTGAGGTCAGGAAGTGGCAGGAAAATGGTAAGATCTAGCTGGAAGTAGGAAGCTAGAGAAGGTTTGGGAGTAAGGACAGCACCCATAATCAGATTCAGGTTTATGCAGTAAATCTACCTGAAGAATGGGGAATATTAGGGCCTCTCTAAATAAAAACCCAAGAGGAAGAACAGTTTGGAGAGATGCTGATATCAAGGAAGGATACAGAAGGGCTCAGAAGCTGGGCATGATAGCTCATGCCTGTAATCCCAGCACTGGGGAGGCTGAGGTAGAAGGATCACTGTGAGTTTGAGGCCAGCTTGGACTAGAGTGAGACCCTGCCCAAAATTCCACAGGTCACTGGAGGTCTGGAGCTCACAAAGAAACTGCTAGAATCCTCACCTTCAGGAGACATAGCGCAGAACTGCTCAGGCTTAATGGCGTGCATTTCCCACACAGGTCCTGTTGGAACTGACTGAGCTCCTCGCCTCCCATAACAACTACACCCACTACCGTAGAGCCTGGGCTAGCTGCACTGGCTTCCGGCTGCCAGTACTGGGCGTTCATCTCAAAGACCTGGTGTCCTTGTATGAGGCCCAACCCGACAGGCTGCCTGATGGCCGCTTGTACCTGCCCAAACTGAACAGCCTCTACCTTCGGGTGCGAGAGCTGGTGGCGCTCCAAAGGCAACATCCCCCCTGCAGCGCCAATGAGGACCTGCTGCATCTGCTCATGGTGAGCTGAGAATTTATGGGGTGGAGAGTGAGGGTCCTGAGCCTGTGAGGGTCTGCAGGATCAGGATCGGTAGTTCAAACAAAAGTTTAAACTTTTTGTTTCTTTGAGTACTGGGAATTGAACCTAGGGCCTCAAGTATGCTAAGGCTGACCTGGAACTCCCTCTGTAGTCCTAGGCTGGCCTCGAACTCATAACAATCCTCCTACCTCAATATGTCTCTAGAGTGCTTAGATTAAAGGATTGTGTCACCATGCCTGGCTCAAGATTTTTTGTTTTTGTTTTTTGAGGTAGGGTCTCGCTCTAGCCCAGGCTGACCTGGAATTCACTGTGTAGTGTCAGGGTGACCTTGAACTCATAGCAATCCTCCTACCTCTGCCGCCCAAGTGCTGGGATTAAAGGCGTGCGCCACCACACCTGGATCATGATTCTTTAAAACAATTTTTTGGATTGATTGAGAGAGAGAGAGAGAGAGTGAGAGAGAGAGAGAGAGAGAGAGAGAGAGAGATAATGAGCATGCCAGAGCCTCTAGTCACTGCAAACAAACTCCACACACATATGCCACCTTGTGCATCTGGCTTTACATGGGTACTGGGGAATCAAACTCAGGTCCTTAGACTTTGCAGGGAAGCACCTTAACCGCTGAGCCATCTCTCCAGCCCATGATTTTTTGCTTGTGTGTATGTGCGTGTGTGTGAATCTAATGTACTGTGATGTATGGTGTGTGTGTAGTGTATGTGCATGTATGTACCCTTCAGTGCCCCGTACCCTAGCATTTGGCAGGGGTCACTCACCAGTGGAGGCCTGAGTGGAACAGGTACTTTGCTCCATCACTCTTGTTTCAAGCCCGAGCCTCCTATTACTAACTCAGGAATTTGTGGGGCTCCAAAGAATCTCAGCTCTCTGCTTCCCTGTGAGACTTATTACAGGTGTGCACAGCCACATCCATCTGTTTTATTTCTAAGCCATTCCTCTAGCCCTCATGATTCTTTATGCATGTGTATGCTTGAATAGTATTTGTGTGTGGGTATGTATTCAGACATGCATGAACATGTGTGCATGTGTGTGTGGAGGCTAGAGCTTGATATCTAGTGTCTTTCTTGGTTGCTTTCCACCTTCTTTGAAGTAAGCTTTCTCACTGAGTGGAGAGCTCACTGATTTGGCTTGACTAGCTAGCGAGCCCCAGGGAGTCCCTGTCTTCCCCTCCCTAGCCCTGGGATTGCAAGTGCATACCACCAGGCCCAGAATTTACATAGACTCTGGGATCTGAACTCAGGTCTTCATGCCTATTCTGCAAGCACTTTCCCCAATGAGCCATCTCCTAGCTCCAAGGGCTCAGGATTTTTGAAGCCTCAGCTTCTAGGTCTAGCTAGCCTTGAATAAATCACTCAATCCCTCAGTTTCCTTGTCTGTAAAATGGACAATGGGACCTACTTCAGGGTATGGTTGAGAAGAATCAACTAGAAACGTAAATCATATAAAGCATCAATCAAAACAGTATCTGAGCCAGGCAGAGTGGCTGTAACCCCAACACCAGAAAGATTGAGGCAGGAGGATTATCACAAGTTCAAGACCAATCTGTGCTGTATAGTGGGTTCCAGGTCAACCTAGACTATAAAGAAGACTCTGTCTTAAATAAAACAAATAAACAAAAGAGAACCTGGAACAGTGAACCAGTTTTTCCTTGACCCAAGTACCCAGAGTCCTGGGCCTCTGGATTCTCCGGGCTGTCATACTCCTAAAGTAAGGTTCTAAGCTTTATGTCTCCATAGTCCAAAATTCCAAGGTTCACCATATCTGGAATGTAATCAGAAGCTAATAACAGTTATTGATAATGTTTATTATGTGCCAGGCATGGTGTTAAATATGCTTCCCACAGCACTCAGAAGGTAGAGGCAGGAGGTCATGAGTTCCAGCGTAGCCTGGCTACAACAGAGAGACCCTTGTCTCAAAAAAAACAAGAGCTGGGGGTACAGCTCAGTGGTAGAGCCATGGTTTTTGTTTGGTGGGTTGGTTTTTGTTTGAGACAGGGTCTCCTTCTATAGCCCTTGCTGGCCTGGAAATGACCTTGTAAACAGGTGCTAGTGTTGCATTTATGACAATGCTCTTGCCTCTGCCTCCCAAGTGCTGGGATTACAGGCATGCCCACAATGCTAAACTGATGACAGACATACGCAGATCATCTCAGGTGTACCTCTACCTGATGGGCACCCTTTTATGATCATTTTGTGGGTTGGGAAAGTGGAGGCAGGGAGAGACTGAGGGCTGTGCACAGTAAGACTGAGAAGTTGATAAGACCATGTGTAATTAAGGCAGGCACCCTAACTGCAAAGCCATCTCTCCAGCCTTGTACCTTATTATTATTTTTTCATTTGGCAGGGCCCAATACAAAATGAAATGAAAATGTGGGGTCCATGTATCTAAGTGATTAAGAATTTAGCCAGGTGTGGGCTGGAGAGATGGCTCAGAGGTTAAGGCACTTGCCTCCAGTGCCTAAGGTCCCCGGTTCAACATGTAAGCCAGACCCACAAGGTGGTGGCCCTGGTGCTCTTGCTCTCTCTCTCTTTCTCTCTCTCTCTCTCTCTCTCTCTCTCTCTCTCTCTCTCTCTCTCTCTCTCTGTATCTCTCTGCTTGAAAATGAATAAATAAAATATTTTTTAAAAGAGTAGTTTAGGGCTGAAGAGATGGCTTAGTGGTTAAGGCGCAACGCAGAAGGACCTGAGTTCAATTCCCCAGTGCCCATGTAAAGCCAGATGTGTCTGGAGTTCATTTGCAGTGGCTGGAGGCCCTGGCGTGCCCATTCTCTCTCTCTCTCTCTCTCTCTCTCTCTCTCTCTCTCTCTCTCTCTCTCTCTCTCT
>PVHP010050348.1:0-11830 GCA_004024765.1 Zapus hudsonius
GTATCAACTTCAAGAAGATTTAAATTTATTTTCTGTGACAATCCTATAGTGTCTGGAAATAGCTTGATGAAAAATCCTATTATTTGATCTTCCTTGGAGAAAATTTTGATAGTCAGTGAAACTGGCTGAGAACAAATAGGTTATTTTAGAACTGAAAAGGACCTTAGAATCTCTCTCTCTCTCTCTCTCTCTCTCTCTCTCTCTCACACACACACACACACACACACACACACACACACACACACACTTCTAGAAAGAGCTATAGAAATTTTCCCTGTCAAAACAGGAGTGTGATTTTAGCAAGCCCAGCACTCCCTTCTCTGGCCCTGCTATAAGTCGGGGTCATCATTCCACCCCTCTTTCATCTTCTCCTAATGCAGACTCATCAGGTCTCCCTAGACCTGTTCATTGCCTCTGTGCAACCCCAGTTCCCACCCAACCCATATCCCATGCTGAGGCCACAGGTCTGATTTTGATTCAGCCTAGGTTTTTAAATATTTGACACTGTCTCTAGTATTTACTCATTATTTCTTAAGTGTGTTTTGTCTCTACTGGGACTGAAAGCTTCTGGGAAGTCTTTCATAGACCGTTACATACTTGCACCCACCCCTGTGTCCTTCCTCCAGCACCTGGTCCCCGAACACTGGGTGTTCACAGTGCACTCAATAAATGCTTGTTGAATTGAGTGTTCTAAACCCTGCTAATTACTCATTCAGCTCGAGTCGTGTTGTCTATGTAGAATGATGGATTTCCAGACACCAGGACTGAGGCTCAATTCAAATCTCTCGAGAGCCTGTTGGATTCACCTTCCCTGTTCCACGCTGGTAAATAGAGGGCACAGGATGATGCCACCCGGGATTGCTAAGCAGCTGCCCTGCATTTTATGCCATCCCCCGAGTTGATCTAGTGGTAGCCATGAAAATAAGCCCATTTCCCTCCTCCTCTTAATTCTGTCAACAAAAGAACCAATGAATGTCAAGTTAATGACTCATTGAAAGTCCACTGCATCCTGTCTCTGACTTCTTGGAGGAAGTAGACCCCAAGATTTCCAAGAACACTCAAAGCGAATTTTCCACTAAGCACTTCCCTTATTGTAAATCCAAGACACTCAAGGACATTTTGGAGTATAATATTTAAACATGGTCCTGGTTGTTTCCGGTTCCCAGGGCAGAGGGTGACGGGACGAATGCCCCAGCCTCACCCTTTTGCATGTCCTGTGCAATGCAGCTTTGCAGGTACAAATAAGAAAACTTGGGCTCCTGACAGGAAGAGACTCTTCTACTGGCTGAGATCAGTTTTAATACCCTATCACATAAGTTGGCAAAATGACAGTGACCGAGAACACAAGTCACAGGACAATGCACAAGTTCAGCTCATACAAATGCTGCCCCTGACCCCTGACCCATGTCACTGTGTGCGTGGGTACAAGTAGGGACGAGCAGGAGTATCTGAGAAGATGCCAGCGTCTTGCCCAACAATTTGGGGTAGTTTCACACAAAAAGTCTGGTCTGACAGATACATTCTTTAAACTGTACATTTTGGAACTGGCTGAGATGCTGTGAGTTCCAAATACTGGCTTTCAACAGTGACGTTTGAGACAAGATGTTTGTATGAATAATTCAAATGAGACCAAAATACCCCATTGGGGGAAGCTGATAAAGATACCCTCTCAGCCAAGTATCCTTGCCCAATGCGCGGTGTACACACTTGCATGTCTTATAGACATTTTAATAACTTAAAAATCATTGTGGTAGTGCACGGTAGACAGTTTTTTGGACTCACAGCTGCAGATAGAGTGAATATGAAACAGAAGCAAGTTTGAAATCAGTGAGAAAAACAGAAATTAGACTATTTTGAAAGTGAATATACCTATTACGGAGAGACAAGAGCTAAGTTATAAAAACTGCCAAAGGTTACAGGTTAAAATATCCCATTATCAAAGTTACCATACAATTAAAATATGTTGTCTTCCAAATACTGAAGGCAGGTTATCTGAACAACCCACTTATTCATGCAATCTACGCAGAATATTAACAATTAGGGAATGACAAGTTATTAGATTTTGTCAGTGACATGACTTTGAAAGTCAGAAGACACTACCATTCCCTTTTTGAGCTTCTAGAACAGCTAATGAGAGAACATTGTCAGATTAAAGACAAGCTAGTTTTTTTTAAAAAAAAACATGATGTCTCATAGCTTCTAGTTCTTTTCCATAATAGTTTTTCAATGATACACCTTGCGACTAAACAGAGAAATTAATGGGTTGATATGAGAGTCAAGCTGCTTGCCCTTAATCTCTGATATAAACGTTACTGTACTCATTATCATCTTTGATGATAGATGTCATAATAGATAAATGGAATGCATTTGAAATGGTAAAAAGCTCATAAAATATCAGGGAAATCTAATGAAGGTTTTAAGCTCGATGAAAATTATCTATTACTTATAATTTTTTAAATAGCATTTCTGAAGTCTTTGGGGTTGCAGGACCATATCTATACCACCAACAGGCGAGCATTGCTCTGTGGATAACTGCCACCTACTCTGCAGAGCTCTCAAATGTTCTGGTGAATGACGTCTCCATTGGCGAGGACACTCTCATACAAGTTGTCATCTTCAGAACAATCCTACACTGTAGAAAGAACAGTCTTCCAGAGTTAGCTGTACTGGGACTGAGATTTGGGTTGACCACTTTCCTTCAAGGGTCAGAGCCCAATGCCTGTGGGGTGGGGGAGGGAGGGGAGTTGGAGGATAAAGACTCAGGCAACAGTGACTGGTCAATGGGCTTCCTGGCTGTCACAATGAATCACTCTGAGAGCTCCAATGGACTCACAGCAAGGGAAGATGTCAAGAGAGGAATCATTGTCCATCCTTCAGCCCTGGAAGTAATGAAGGAAGCCAGCCTTTGAAATTCACCCCCTAGATCACACTGATGTGAGGAGGGACCATCAGAGAGGGTTTACCCTGAGCTGGGGGAGTTATGTGTCCTCTTGCAAGAAGCACACAGGAAGGCTAGCAGGAATTTCTCTGAGGCTGAGATAAATGATGTGGAGGAACTGTGAACTGTGTTAACAGTTTATTTTAATGCCAAAGTAGTGCAGGGGAAACTGAGGCAAAGGCTTATGTCTCACAAGGAGAACACTCAGGAGGCCAGGATCACCAGACTCTAAGTCAGCATTTCCCTAGCAGCTGTTTTTGTACATAAAATCCACTCAACTTTCATTAGTCCTGCAGAAAATAGATGGCTCCATCTCGGTTTCTTGCCCAATATCACATAACCACTGAAGGGCTCCTGCAGAAATTGGAACTTGGATCTTATGGTTGACTATAAATCCAGGCAGGTGTTTTTTTTTCCAGCTCCCAAAACTCCCCTTTGCATATTCTAAGGATATTTTTAAAGACCTGCTCACAAATAGTTAATATGGCAAGCCTGACATTGTGATCCTTAGTGATCTGGTTCGAAAGAGCCGTAGGCTGGCATGTGGGCACAGGTATGTGAACACTAAATGGTACTCTAGATGATAGAAAACTCTTCCTGTGTGATAAGAGGGGCTCATTCATCTCCTCAAACTGTGCAAACAATGTTAAACACCCGCCTTCCCTCTGGGAGTCTGGAATTTGGCTGTGTGCTAGGCACAGAGTGGCTTGACCAACCCTCAACACAAACCTTGAACTCAGCGTCTCTCAGAGTTCCCTGGCAGACAATAATCCAGCTGTGTTGTGACAAGTTTCTGGTGTGACTTGGAAGGTTGTGCCTGGCTTCTTCTTTCTCATTCTACTTTTTGTCCCATCACTGTAGTAAACCACAGTCAGGAGTTCACGTAGATGCCAGTCCTGCGGTTTCTCCAAGAGAATCACCCAACCTGGGGTGATGGATTTCAAGTCTGTGATAGTTAGTTTCTTCCACACTTAATTTCAGAGCATTTTGTTCATTGTTCCTATACATGTTAATGTTGAATGGTCAATGTTGGAGTTCACATGTGGGTTCCATGAATACCTACAATTGAGAAGAATGGGACGAATGTTTTACCTTTAGTTAAAAATAATGTCACCCCAGTCTGGATAAATGATAAGTTCATATATTTGAAATGGAACCTCTGAAAAGATGAGTATTTAAATGGAATTGTGGGAATTTAGGAGAGAGACCCTACACATTGTTGCCATGCTCCTCCTTAACCCCTCCCCACTCAGAGCTTTGCCCTGCCTTCTGCAGGATGAAAATGGGTCTGCGCCCCAATACCCAACAGCAGTTAGGGTTATTTCTTCAGAGGGGGGATTGTGACTGTTAACTCTTTCAGGCAAGTTCCATAGATTCCATCCTTGACCCATTCCCCTTAGAGCTCAAGCCTAAATTCTGAAACTGATTGGTCAAGTATGGACCAACCAGCTGTCTCTGATTTACTTGGCCCAGGTCCTATAAGTCATAGAAATAGGAACTCCAGACCTCTCCCCCCACATGGCAGGTTAGCAGAAGGACCTGGGTAAGGTCTCCCCGCCACCAACACAGCCCAATGGCTGTGGTGAGGGGCTGGCTTTCTTTCCCACATGAACCTTTCCTCCTCATGATCTTTCCTTCTTCTTCCTATTTGGCTGAACAGCACAGATTTTTCTAAAACCTCTCCCACATGTTCTCTCCATACTGGTGGCTGGAGATCTCTGTAACTCCCCATTTTCTTTTGAATAAAGTCTCCCACTATACCTTATCCTCTGGTGGTCTGTAATTTTAATTCTTTAACTTTTTAGACAAGAATTCGGGTACTCCTTAAATTCTGAGGTGCATTGGAATTAGCTGGGTGTTACCCAAATTCTAATCCCAGCTCCCTGTTACAGTTTGAAAGTACAGAACAACAGGGCATCCTGTGCTCACTCCCAAGTTAATATCTATACAAATATCTATTTTTAATGATGAATTTTCTTGACAATAGTATGTCATGCTTTGATCCAAGTGTCCCCCTCAAACAAATGAATGTGTTCTGAATGATAAATCCCTAGCTGATGGCAGTTCGGGAATTACAACCTCGCTGGAGCAGTGTTGTCTGGGTGGGTTTATGGGGTTATAAACCAGCTTCCCCTTGCCAGTGTTTGGCACACCTTCCTGCCATTGTTTGCAGTGCTGTGGCGGAGGTGATGTCCACCCTCTGCTCATGCCATCATTTTCCCTGCCAGGATAGAGTCTCCCCTTGAGTCCATAAGCCAAATAAACCCATTCCTCCAAAGCCGCTTTTGCTTGGGTTCTTTCTGCGCAGCAACTAGAAAGCTGACTGCAACATAGTGGTAATATTTTTTTCACACATATTATAATTTAAATGTTAACATCTTTGTTGTCAGTTCACAAAAAGCTTAATGCTCAAATTCTCAGGAATTAAGCATTCACCGTCACATTGTTAGCTCTAATTGTAGATTTTGTAAAAGACAGTGAATGTGTTACCTCACTTGAGTAGGGCTCCCCCTTTTCCCAATTTTAAGGAAATACAATATGTATAATAAAACATTAGTAAATATAACTTCAAAAAAATTCTACAAGTATTCAAAGGCTTACAATTAAGAGGTGATCTCTTATCTTCCCTACTTGTTTCCTTGGAAAGATCCATTTTAATTCTTTAGATTTTCCTAATAGTTATATCTATACCAATATATGTGCTTTTAGAGCCCGCGTTCCTTCCTTCCTTCCTTCCTTCCTTCCTTCCTTCCTTCCTTCCTTCCTTCCTTCCTTCCTTCCTTCCTTCCTTCCTTCCTTCCTCCCTCCCTCCCTTCTTTCCTTCCTTCCTTCCTTCCTTCTTTCCTTCTTTTTTAAAGTTTATTTTCTAGAGAGAGAGAAAGAAAAGAGGCAGAGACATAAGAAAGTGAAAATGGGTTCACTAAGGTCTCCAGCTACTGCAAAGATGCATGTGTGGGAACTGGGAAATCAGACCAAGGCCAAGAGCTGATCTGCCCCTCCTTTTTTTTTTTTTTTTTAATAATCTCACTATGAAGCACAAGCTGACCTCAAACTCACAATCCTTTCAGCACCTGAGAGCTGGAATTAGAAGTGTGTGTTGACGTCCTCGACATTTATTTTTGATTTTTCAAGTTCAGTTATTATTTCTACTATTGAAAATGAAGATCGAACTATCTTACAAATACCATTTCCAGCACACTTTTTCTTGCTTCAATCTTCGTGACTATAGTTATTGGTATAAATTACAGGTTATATAATTACCAATTAATATTCACAACTGAGCCACCAAATGTAGTATGACTTCCTTTTTCACATAACTTTTTGAAAATGTCCTAGAGATATTTATATTTTTACTTGCTCTATTACGAACTCTTCCCCAAAATTCTCTGTCAAAAATTTAAAACTCTCTCAGCAAAGCACACGCAAAATGGAATTCTTGCTCTCTTTCTGCTGCTGACTTGACATCCTGGGAATCTGGACACCCTGTTTCACACTCTAATATTCTCTCCTCTCTCTCTCTCTCTCTTTTTCTCTCTCTCTCTCTCTTGCTCTTGCTCTCTCCCATTCTCTCCTTCCCACATATATAACTACTGCTGATGTGACATCCTGAGATTCTGTCTTGACACCCTTTCTTACACTCTCATATTTTCCTTTCTTTTTGGAATGGACTTCATTTTGGGATCTCTTTTACTCGCTAGTCTAAAATTTCACATCGATGTGTCTTTGGTGCTATTGTTCTGGGAACTCATGAAGCCCTTTTCAATGGGAAGCGTGGTGTCTTTAAACCCAGGTGTCATGGTTTGATCCAGATGTCCCCCATAAATAAATGAATGTGCTCTGAATGATCAATCCTCAGCTGATGGCAGTTTGGGTTTTACAACCTCACTGGAGCTGTGATGTCGGGGGCGGGCTTATGGGGTTATAAACCAGCTTCTCCTTGCCAGTGTTCAGCACACCTTCCTACCGCTGTTTGCAGTGCTGTGGCAGAGGTGATGTCCAGCCCTCTGCTCATGCCACTGTCTTCCCTGCCAGAGTGGAGTCTCCACTTGAGTCCATAAGCCGAATAAACCCATTCCTCCACAAGCCGCTTTTGTTTGGGTTCTTTCTGCGCAGCAACTAGAATGCTGACCGCAACACCAGGTTTTCTTGGATTACTTTCTTTAAAAATTTAAATCAGGTATGATGGCTTATACCTATAATCCTGGCATTTGGTTCTAAACTAAACTAAAGCATGAGGTTCATCACATATTTGAGGCAGGCCTGGGATACATATTGAGTTCAAAGCCAGCCTGGACTACAGGGCTGCATCAAAAATGAGGCATATAAAACAACCAAAAGTAAAACCATTATTCCATTTTCTCTGGTGTATTCTTTTAAAACAGAATATATTATTATTTTTTAAGTTCTTCTAATTTTTTCCTATGCTATTGTCTCTTTGGCTGATTTATAAAAGTTCCTCCAACTTGTCTTCTAGTTCTCTATTGAACTTTTATTTTGACCTTCGTCTTAAATTTAAATAGCACTTTTCATTTTCTGAATATTCATTGTGTGGTCTTCTGGTTTTGTCTCAGGTGCAAATTTTCTTCCTGCTTCAGATACTATCATGTCCAGGACATTTACTTTTGGCAAGTTATGAGTTATTAAGTTTAGGAAGAAATAATGGATTATTAGGCTTATTGTAGGGGGATTAAGATCCAGGGAGCAAGCTAGCTGAAAGACTCAAGCCAGAGGAGACTTCCCCTCCTTACCTTTCTGGAAAGGGAGAAGGAGAGAATTCTATCACAGAGAAATCGCTGGGGCTAAAGGAGGTATATATGACCACACATGAAAGGGAACGCATAAGAACCAAAATATCCCTTCAAGCAAAAGACCAGAGAGAATTAAGAAATAGAAGGATTCGGAGATCAAAGAAAAATTATACATGTAATCATAGTGAGAAAGCAAACCAAGCACGACACATGTAAAAGGCAAGGAGGAAAATACCCTAGCTGAAAAAAGTGCCCCTTCTTCCCAACCAGGCTTACACACTGGTGTTCAGGCACAATCACAGGCTGGAAAGAGCTTGTGATCACACATCCAATTAGGGTGAGCCTTGTTATCAGACACCGGTGGGTGTGTAAGGAGAGACCTGATTGGCTCCTGAACTGAAGAAGGGGTTGATTGGGAGGGGCCAGCCCAGCTAGGAGTGCTGAGCTGAGGAAGAAGCAAAATGAGAGTGGATCAGACCTGAGTTCTACTTTTTCCTGGGTAGCTGGGGTGGCATCTCCTTGTCCTTAAGCCTTGTTCCAGGCTAACAGCCTATAAAAAGCTATCTTCCTCCTGTCTCGCCTTCATTCCCCATTCCTGAGAAGAAACTGCTATTAGAGAAATAAGATGATGACTGCCCTTAACTTCTTCAATGTGAATAGGGTTGTATTACAGCAGTTAGTGCTCCTCGGGAGGGAGTTTATCTCGAAGCCCGAGGTGGAGAGGCTATTTCTTGTGAACCAGTGCCATCTGCATGTAGGTCTTTTATTTTTGTCGATTCTTTTGAGTTGAGGGTAGCATTCATAAAAGATACACAGTTAAGAGAAACATTATGATCATCATCCAGATAGTAAAGGAAGGGCTTGTCTTGTTAACAGGAGGCATAAGCCAATATAAAGCTTAGTATTATAAGTCTTAAACATATAGCTAAGAGAAGAGGAGACATATATATGTTTAGCATCAGAAAGGAAGCCTGTTAGCCTGAATCTTTGTTTATATTCGAATGCTTTTGGTGGATGTTTAAGACCATGTAGGCAGCCAACAAGGAACTATCTAGTACATTTTGGAGGTCAGCGGTGGTTCTGTAGGAGGAAAAGTTCCCTCTTAGGGAACTTTGTAGAGCCCCATGACTCAGCGTTGTGTGTTCTGCTAGGATAAGTCAAGGCTGTGCTGACCGAATGACTTCCATTGGGAACATTCCCCTGTTGGGACTCTCCTCGTGGAGATGTACCCTGATTTGAAGATCTGTCTCTGAGTCTCTGTGTCCTCCCTGATCAAGCAGACATGTAGCTTACCACAGTTGTAGGACACGCTAGAAGTGTCCTGTTATCACCTGTGAAATTTCTGACCTGGGAGCCAGAACCCAAATTATTGGTTGTCTCTTTTAGCTCTGGTGTTTCCAGTTGGCTTTGGCTTTTATATATGATCATTAAGCACTCATACAGACCAGTCTTAAAGAAGAGTATGGATATATAGCACATCTGATAAATTTAGCTGCCCGTGACAGCCTAAATTGCAGAGAAGACAGAGAAATAGGAGAGAGCATGCCTCCTGCCATGACATGCCAAGTTTTGGGGGTTGAGCTTAACCAACCACAATAGGACATTTACTTTTTAGTCTCCTTTATTTCTTTGTTATTAAAATTTATGATCATAATTCCCTCCCTTTACCTTTTCTTTCCCCCTCCCCATCCCCTTTTCACTGAACCCCTTCTTTCCAGATGGTCCCTCTTCTGATTCCCCCCCTCTTCCACCATCCATGATGAAATATCCATGGGCCCAACTTTACATAGGTTTTGTGCTGGTAACAGTGGGTGGCTATGAGGTCATGAATGCAAAACTTAATATCTGAAAACAGTGTTGCTTGGGAATTTTAAATATATTATTATTATTATTATTATTATTATTATTATTATTTTGGTTTTTCAAGGTAGGGTTCCACTCTAGCCCAGGCTGACCTCAAGGGATTAAAGACGTGCGCCACCACTCCTGGCAATATAGTGTTATTTTGTTTGATACTAAGTGTCCCTCTGTACCCAGAATAGCCTCCAACTCCTGAGCTCAAGTGAACCTCC
Organism: Zapus hudsonius; assembly: GCA_004024765.1. NCBI lineage: Eukaryota > Metazoa > Chordata > Mammalia > Rodentia > Dipodidae > Zapus > Zapus hudsonius. The sequence goes on from PVHP010050348.1 coordinate 9,759, forward strand.
TTCCTATTGAGAGTACTTATTGGTGCTTGGACTACAAACCTAACCACCATGCCTGGAGTGACAGTTATCAATTTTTGTTTGTTTGTTTGTTTTTGAGGCAGGGTCTCGCTCTAGCCCAGGCTGACCTGGAATTCACTATGTAGTCTCAGGCTAGCCTCTAACTCACAGCGATCCTCCCACCTCTGCCTCCCAAGTGCTGGGATTAAAGGTGTGCGCCACCATGCCCGGCCACAGTTATCTATTCTTTTATGAGCAAGAAATCAACGAGCTGATCGTGTGAGTGGGTAGAACTTGCTGCCTGGTGGACTTCACACAGTGCATCGAAGAATGGTGAAGTGCCAGGTGAAAGGCCTTTCCTCTTTGGTAAGTTTCTCCATGGAGAAATTTTTATATCTGGAAGATATATTCTGGTTGCTAGAGAAAGAAAGGAAACTGAGTCTCACTTTTAAGTCTTAAAAGTTTCACTTATTGTCTATTTACTTTTAATTGTTCTTGTCTTTTCTTCCTTCCCTCCTTCCTCTTCCTCCTTTTCCTTCCTTTAAAAAAAATTTGGTGTTTTAAGACAAGGTCTTGCTATAAGCATCCAGACGGTCCTGAAACTCACAGTCCTCCTGTCCTCAACCTCAATGATGGGATTACAGTCATGTGCCACCACTCCCAGCAAGCCTCTGTTTTCTTTCTTTATTGTAATTCATTGGTGTGCTAAGATGTGATGGTGGAATATTCAGTATCACAGGAGACATTTCATTTAGTTACTTATTGATTTATTAGAGAGAAAGAGGCAGACACAGGTTCTCCTACCACTACAAATAAACTCCAGATGCATGGGCCACCTTGTGCATCTGAATTTCTATGGGTATTAGAGATTTGAACCCAGGTCATTGGGCTTTGCAAGCAAGTGCCTTTAACCACTGAGACATATCTCCAGCCCCAAGTGTCTTTTCAAACCCTTGGGCTGTATTCAAAGATCTTCTGTAGATGAAACAATGCTGAGCCAGTAGGCCGGCAATGGTGTACAAGGTCTTGCTTCAGATACACAATCAGAGCAAAGGAAGGTGACTGATTATGGACACACACATGCCCTCCACTGGCTTGGCTCAGGGTCACTGGGTTTGGAGTTTCTAACAACTTCCTTTCTCCTTCCTTCTTTTCTTCATTCCTTCCTTCCTTCTTTTCTTTTTTTCTTTCTTTGACATCTTAAAAAATCATTTTATTGACAACTTCCATACATATATAGACATACCATCATCATAATCCCCTCCCAACATTTGCCCTTTTCCCTCTCCCGAGTCCTCCCTTGTGATGATCACATTTATTGTCCACTTGACCTGTTTAATAATCTACAGTAATCTTGGGTGGGGCTCTAAGCTTGCCTGCAGAAAGGATTGACAAAAGGAGGAGATCCCTTCTCCAGAGTGAGCCCTAGTCCCTCACTCTGGAGAAGTGGGCCTTCCAGAAGGGGACTGGATATAAGGAAGCTCGAGGGGAAGGGAACCTCTTTGCCTTCCTCCCCTGGCTGCTGCTGGTACTTGTTCGTGACTTGCATTTGCATCCTGCTCTCCTACCCTTCCTGGACATTGGAACCCAGTTTCCTTGGCCTCACATCATGGACTGAAGAGCAGCCGCTCCCCAGGGAGCCATCAGGCCTTCTGGGCTGGATTGGGACTGGGAGTCCTCCAGCCACATGGACTGAACAGCTACTGGTTTCTTCACCTGTGGGCCTGCAGACTGCTATTGGACTGTCATAAACTACCCCAATAAATTCCCTTTTACTACAATCTGTTCTATCAACTCTGTTTCCTCTAGAGAACCCTGACTGCTCCACCGCTCCACTGAATTCTTTCTTCTTTTCATCTAGTCACTCCTCTAATTTGATGTCATCTGTCTCTCTCTGTTTGGACCTATGAAAGGGGGCCAGCCTCATCATTATGGAACTTCCTCTGGATCTCTAACTTCAATAAATCCCTTCCCATAACTGTGCCTGGTTTGGAGGTTCATCCCAGCAGTGCGTGAGCTGACTACAACCACATGAATACTGGGAAATTGAACCTGAACTTGCAGTTTTAAACTAC
>PVHP010050349.1:0-11857 GCA_004024765.1 Zapus hudsonius
ATCATCTGTGTGTCATGTTAGAATGATGATCCTGGAGAGATCGGGGTGCAGAAGGAAGAGCAGAGTGGGGTGCTGAGTACTGCTTAAATATAGGGTTAGAAACAAGTGACCCAAAGAATTACAGAATGTCAAAAGAGGTCCGATGAAGTCTGGTGAGAAACAGCAGAGAAAGGAGCTCGAGTTCTCAGAAGGCTTTCCATACAACAGGAATTGCATTAGGGTCCACTGATCTCTATAGATGACACTAGTTGACTTTGCTATCCTTTTAATTTAAAATTTTTGTTCCCTGTTCCAGAATAATCCATGGATTCTGGAGCTCTTCCTTGTCTTTTATTTTCTCACCAGATACCCTCAGCATTTTTCCTTTTGAAGTTGGTATATTTCATTGGAGTTCATGCCACCTTCCTTCTTCGATAAATTCTTCGAGTACAGTGTGTGTACGTGTGCTGGGGTGGAGTGTAGGAAGAAGGCTGATGGGCAGAGTGTGTAAGCTCAGTTCCAGGTTGTAGAAGTAGACAATCTGCTTCACTTGAATAGGTGTTGTGATGGTGAATCTGCATGGCCAACTTGACGGGACTTGGAATCACCTAGGATTCCACATGCGTCTGGGTGTATCTGCAAAGGTGTTTCTAGAGAGTTTAAATGAACAAGGAAGAGCCATGGGATGGGGTCCTATACTGAATAAAAAGGGGAAAAGAAGAAAGTGAGCCGAACACCAGCATTCATTTGTCTCTGCTGTCTGACTACAGACACAATGGGACCAGACTCCTCATGTTCCTGACACAAGGCCTTCCTGCCCTGGTGAATTGTACCCCTTCTTAAACTGTGAGACAGAATAAATCCTTTTTTCACTAAATTTCTTCTGTCAGGTCTTTTGTCATAGCAGTGAGAAAAGTAACTAATGAAGATGTGTTAAAAAATTCCCCGGGGGTTGGTTAACTCTCCAAAATAACAGAATTTAATTTTAAACTCCCTGTATTATTAGATCACTATCCCTCTATCAGTTGACATTAATAATCATTGTCTTCTATTTATTTCCATTTGTGATACTTTATTCTTGTAAATGAAGTACCTCCTTTTATCTTTAGATATTGGCTTTCAGAGTCTGTGATTAGGAGCTAATCATAGTGCAATAATCAGGTAACTTGGCTCAGAAGATCATTTACAAAAAGTGAAAATGGAATCTGTCCTGAGTTAGAGTCTGTAAGGGGCAAGCATCTGCTTAGTTCACACATCCTTAGGTTGCATATATGCTTTTCTAGAATGCATGAGTTGGCTTAACCAGGATTCACTTGCCCTACATTTGAGTACAAGGCAAATGCCAGGTGTCCCTTAATTCTCTAATGTTGTGTTCCCAAAACCTGATTCTATTAGACCACATATTGTAACTTATGGAAGTGAATCTCTCATTAAAAGCTAATTCCTCTGGAAGAATCTACTCCCAGAGAGAGTTCAAGAGAACTGTGGATTTTATTGAATACCTCATAAAGGAGACTATATCCAATGACTTAACAGTTCCCCTTTGCCATCTTGTTCTCCTCTCTCCCTCTCATCCACACTGCAACTACTAGTTTTCTTCTTTTTTAAAATAAATATTTTTAAATATTTTATTTATTTATTTGCAAGGAGAGAGAGAGAGAGAGAGAGAGAGAGAGAGAGAGAGAGAGAGAGAGAGAGAGAGAAGACAGACACACAGACAGAGAATGGGCACATTAGGGCCTTTAGCTACTACAAACTCCAGATGCATGCACCACTTTGTACATATGGCCTTATGTGGGAACTTGGAAATCGAACTTGGGTCCTAAGGCTTTGTAAGCAAGCACCTTAACTACTGAGCAATTTCTCCAGCCCTTCTTTTTTAAAAACTTTTCTCTTCTTTGTTTTTTCCTTTTTGAGAAGAAAATGTGTATTGTGCTCCATTCTTTCACATAGCAGTGGATGGTTCAGTTCTTATTTTCCTACTAAGGCATATCCCCAGGGGCTCACACCTCAAATCAGATGGTGGATCCAAGCCCTTCAGCAAGATGCTGCCAAAGATGATGGGGAAGCCTTTCATTTGATGCAGTTAAGGAAGTCTTAGGGTTTCCAAAGTCAGGAGAGGAAGTTGCTGCTTGTTGCCTTGAAGTTCTTCTTACAATTCTAGGAGTCATCAACAAGTTTCTTGGAAGCACAGAACCGACTTGCTGAGACATGACTGAAGCTGGAACATATATCACACAGGAGATGGTAACAGCTGTTCCCTGGTTAAAGGATAGCATCACCTTGGCCATTAGGACTTGGTGGAAAGTTTGCTGAATACAAACTCATTTTATAAGGTACCCTGAACTTTGTCCTTCATGGCATGTTGAGAAGATATGCAGTCAAATATTCCTGGCACGTGGGGCTTTCCTTTGGTTGGGGGCTTGCAGAACTGTGGCTGCAATCTCAGCTCACAAGGCTGATCTTCTGAGGTGAAAGAGACTTTGGAGAGATACAAACCCAGTTCTCTAATATTTCAGACGTAGAACCCAGGTTCCAGGGAGGGGAAAGAATGGCACAAGGTCCAATAGTGAATTAGTGGCTGGACTGGGGCAACCCAATCCCTTCTGTTTGCCATGTAGAGCACTGTCCACACACCACACTGATTTCCTGCTGTCCACCTGAAAGATACCTCACTTTATAAACCCCGTAACTGTTATCTTTCCAAAAAGACATGAGAAAGACACTGATTTGTCCAGTTTTTTGTTTCAGTCTTGTTCTAACGTTTTCTTTTTGTCTGTGTTTGGATAGATAAAGTACTGTACGGTGTAGAACTTAAAGGCTGGGAGGAACTATTTAGTCTAACTACTGTATAAGAAGACAGACAGCACGTTCTCCAGCGGAAAGGTGTGTGTATCCACATACTGGAATTTGTTCACTATGACGGATATGGTGGTGTTGACCTGAAAATAATCCAGCAAGAATTGAGAGAGATTCTGGTATATGTATTTGGTTTGCATTTCAGACTCACACACTGTTACCAGAGCCTGTTTTTTGACCTTGGTGTTGACCACAAGCTCCAACTTCAAGTCCACAGAATGATTTGAACATTGCACGAGAAACTGCAGTTGGCAGATGATGAAGTACCACCCTGGGATCTGTATCACCACATTCCCATCCTGGTATCTGACTCCATGGATGATGCTGTCTTCGTTCCAAGAGAGCTTGGTACTGTTGAGATCCATTGACACTGGGAAAGGCAGAAACAGAGTGAGTGACCTAATTTTAGCTACAGATTGGAAAATTCTTTTCATTCAAGGCTTCCATTCAAGACCCATGCTTTCTATAATGTTGTTTGCTGTCTCAAACATCTAAATATCTTTCATGTTACTCTTTTAGGGTCTACTTAGTTTTCAAGACATTGGACTGGTAAAGGAAAAACTTTATACAAGAGGGATTTCTAAAGGAAAACAACCATTCATATAAAATGGGTTCCTCTTAGAACCAAGATCCATCAATAAGAGTAGATAGCCGACCACCCACCATGAGACATGCTGTCTCTATCATATCTGCCTGGGCCCAGGAGATATTGCAGAGGAAGCTGTGACATGATTATTCCTCTCACTACTAGCCTGACAACCAGCTTCAGGTCAATAGTGACAGACATGGTGATCATTCAAAACCTATCAAAGCATATATCTAGTGGCTACAGAAAACTCAACTATAAGTTGGTCTGCCAACAGGCCTGTCATGACTCATAGAACAGTCTGGAAGAGGGATGGAAAGATTGTGGAAGACACAGAGTGGGTAGGAATATCCTAAGGTGTAGTTTCCCACTACCTCACAGGAACTGACTGAAGCTTTCATGACCCCACAGAGAATACCATAATCCCACTGAGGAGGGCCCCCAGGGTAATGGTAGCAGGGTTGAGGGGATAAAGCATATGGGCTGTTATATAAAAAATAAAAAGTGAAATAAAAAGAATAGGTCCCTATTAATTAGTACCCTATTATATGATCACATCATTATTAAGATTATTTTTTTTCTTGTGTTAGGCTATCAGCTGCTAGACTCTGTTGCCCTGGTCTATTGTGCTTTTTATATGAACATTTATTTAATGGTGACTACTGTTTTTGAGGCATTATGGATGGTGTCAGAGCTAAGACATTTAATATAATCAATAATTTAGGTATTGACTTATCTGGGAGAATCTCCATTAACTTTTAAGGTTAAAAAATACAACCAAAGTATATTATGTGAATATATGACAATGACAAAATTAATTATTTTGTGCAATTCATATGTGCCAATAAAAAGTTTAAAAGTAAGATTATATGGGTTGAAGTTTTGAATATCTCCTTTCTCTAAAATGCAGCCAAATGTCATTGCATTGGCCCTCATACACACATTAAGGGGCTCGGCCACCTGGTATTAATAGAAAAGCAGAGAAGTAGCAAAGCCTCTAAACTGACACATTTGTGTCAAAGCCAAGTCCCTGAGTCCTAACAAATGAAAAACTAGTGCTGACTGGTAAGGATACCTTCAGAACTGAAGAGCTGGCATACTGACTTTAATTGATTCTTTGCTTTCCTTTTAAAATTTCTTGCACTTCAATTGAAAGGTAAGGGCTAATCTACCTGAAAAATTGAATTTTTAAATGAGCAAAAATGGCTATTCAGAGAAGCTTGGCCATCTCTTCTGCATTTCATTCTTTTGCAGTATAAATGCCTCTTGCTGCTTCATTTATAATAGACTCTTACCTGAAGCATACTGCAATATGCAAAAAGGCGTTGTGCCAACATTTTCATTAAGCTGTCAATCTTGGGACCAGGCAATTTTATACCTCCCCTGTGAATAACTTCACAGAGGTAGAGATGGACAGCCTACTTGCTTTGCATTAGGAAAGCTGTGTATTTGGCCTAAACTGGTAGGTGGCTGAAAACACAGCAGCAGTGGTGGTGAAAGTGTAGTGGGTGTTAGAGGTGAGGAACAAAAATGTACCTTCAGAGGCCAGGTAGGCAACAAAAAAGAGTGAACGGGCTGAGGGAAGAAGAGCCTTGTAATTTTGGGGAGAAACACTTCCCCTTCTTTCTTAAGCATATTCAACCTATTCATAAGAACCATGATGCAGGTTAACAGAACACACTTGCAGATCACATTCAGCCACAGAACACTGGGGGACCCTGCTGAGAGGCATGGAGGACACAGAGTTAAAGAAAAAATTGAGACTGGCCTGAAACCCTGATAATCACCCTGATTATCTCATCCTGAGACCGGCAGGAGTTCAGCTGTCTCCTTTCTTCCCTAACCTCGAGCCAACTGTTTGGGCCCAGCAAACCCTGATAAACCCAGGCAATTCAAGGCCTGAGTTTACAAGAATTCACATAATTCAGCTATAAGGTAATAAAAAGCCCCAGGCAATAAGGAAGTCCTTCCAGCTTATCTATTCAGCTGGCCCCTAACAATCCTTTCATGAGACATCCACAGGCCACACTGTCCCCGCCAATCCCCTTGCTGCTTACCCACCTGCCTCTACTTTTCCTTCTAAATAAAAGCAACTTTTCTCCACCTAATAAACAAGCTTTTTACTGCAACTGTCTCTCAGGTGGCTATGCCCGTCGGCTCACCGCTTACCCAAGACTCTGTCCACCTAGCTGCATGGATGAACCAAGGTGTTAGTGTATAATGACCCCCCCCCAAGTAATCCATGGACAACAACTGTTACAAGTTGCCATAGGAAGTGGCCTTCATGTGGTTAGAGTTACAGAATTTGGTTACTGACCTTGGAGGTAGGCCCAGGACTTCTTGAATGGAGCCCTTTTCAGGATACATAAGAGGTCCTCTGAGCAATTTCCTAAAAATAAGGAGATCACAATGAATTTCCTTCTGCTCCTCTGAAAACTGCTGACACCCAAACCTTTTTCTGTAACTGTGGTAGTTTGAATGGATGTCCCCCCAATAGATTCAGGACTTTTATTAAAAGCTTTTTCTCGGAAGAAGTAACAATTCCTTGGGTTGTTTCAGTACTCTGATAGCTCAAGGACAGGTCACAAGTGTCTCGTTAGAATATCTTCCTTCCAGAGCAGTAGTAGAAGATGGCTGACTAGCAGACATGCCACATCCCTCAGGAAACAAGGGTCAGGGTTTTCAGCAGGGATCCAGGTCGTGGACACAAGCTGAAGTCATGCTCTGAGCTCCAGACACCTCCCAGCACAGGATTCTCACCACTGGAAGCCTCCATTGAGGACCAGCGCTTGCCGGAGGCAATTGTGTTTGTATTTTTCAGGATGCAACAAGAGAGTTGTGGCCCATCTAACCCTACCAACCGACTGTAGACCGGTAGCAGAGATTCTTGCAAGAGATGAGCCACCACAGTCATACTGTGGAGGATCCATATGGAGCCCCGCAGAGAATGATGGGATGAACAAGGGACATAGCCATTCAATCAACACAGGATGAGCCAGGGTGACAGAAACCAACAATTTTCAACACAAAGCCCCCTAAGCACACAACATTAAAGCAGCCTTAATACTTACCCACCACGACTCAGAGAACTAAGCGGAAGAGGGAGTGGAAAGATTGTGAGAGCCGTGGTGGGGAGACTATCCAGAGGCCTGACACCCCTCAGTAACAACACACTTGGGCCAGGAGAACCAGGCTGAGTACTAGGCTACATGGTCCCCTGCCACAAGGACTGATCCAGACGACCCACAGAAGAGGATATCCAGCTGATTGGGGATGGGGAGGGGGAGCATTGGGGAATTGGGGATAACAACTCATTGTTTGCCCACTAAATAATGTAACTCATTATGGTCAATAAATATATATATTAAAAAAAAAGCTTTTTCTCCATCTGCCTGGTTGGATGAGATGCCACCTTGGCTGAATCCTAGAGTTCAACCCTAAGGTGTTACTGGGGGTAGAGCCTATGCAGAGAGCAGCCTGATCTCTGCAGGAGTTTCCTGCTGTTTTGCTTAAGTGTGTGTGTGTGTGTGTGTGTGTATGTGTGTGTGTGTTTGGTACTGGTGATGCTCATTCTCTCTCTCTCTCTCTCTCTCTCTCTCTCTCTCTCTCTCTCTCTCTCACACACACACACACACACACACTCTCTCTTTGCTGGATCTATGAAAAGCAATCAGCTTTTTCTGCCATTATGGAACTTCCCTTGGATTTGTAAGCTTCAAATAAATCTCTTCTTCCTCACATAAATTGTGCCTGGTTTGGAGATTCATCCCAGTAGCATGAGCTATCTCTAACTCACCCTTTGAGATTTACACTTACTATTCTATTTCTATTTGGGGCTAAAATGAAGTGACTTTTGCTTTTTGCTTAGGATTTTCAGTTTTCTAAAGTTTATATTTCGTAGATTGATTCTGCTTGGGGTTTCATAGAAGACTGTCGAAGCCAAGGCAGGGAGGAAACAAATATGACCTGATTTCCTATCATATTACAGGCACCATCACATCAGGCTTGTATCATGTTTTCTCTCTTTTCATCTTTGCAGAAATTCCATGACAGAGGCATTCTGAAGTGCCTCTTACTGACAGAGGGAGACCCGGAATTGGATTGGTTGACTACATTATCTCAAGCACTAGTCAATAAGAATGGCCATTCTGAAGAGAATAATTGCTACCTTATCTGCTGGGTGCAAACCAGACACTGTGTTTCTACCTGGATCAGCTTGTCCGGTTCTCAGACTAACCCTACAGGGTCAATTCTACTGTCTAAAGATGTTCAAGGATATAGTCAAGATCAAGTAAACTTGTGGAAATGCTGGGATTCCTCATATCTATCTTATTCCAGTGGCCAGAATTCCTTCTTTAGGCCATTTTGTTCTTAGATAACAAAGATTAGAAACATCTTCTCCCTCAGTTTTAAGAGGACAGAAGGTTAACAATATCTTAGCAGGAAGCCTCCCATCTGAAACTACCTTGACAGAGGACACAAATGCAGTCCCTATGCCGTTATGGCATTTGATAGTAGCTCTTTCTTATAGTAGCTATTTTGTATACAAAGAACTAAATTATACATTTCCTAAAAATTAGTCATGAACTCAATTTATTTGGAGCAAATCTCTTCCTTAATTTGATCCTTGGCTCACATATCTATACAACTGGGAGGTCTCCAATCTGACAATATTGTCTTTTTAGTGATGTTACCAGAGATGACCATTCAGTTCATCCATTAGAGACTAATGGGTGGCCACATCCTGCTGTTGGCTCGCTGCCTCTCTGAATAGCAGCATATGTTCCCCGTGTCTCACTCTGTCTACCCAGGCCTGAAAAAGTCCCCGAGGCCCTGTAGGGCTTTGAAGTTAAGTGAACTGTTCCCTCTGCTGTCTGAGCAGCCAGGAGCACCTCCAGCAGAAGTAGAGGCAATTGTTACCCTTAGCTGCCCTTCACCCACCAAGAACTTCTGGCTTAAGTCCTCCTTGATGGCAAAGGCTGGCCTGTCAGCTGCCATTCTCTAGACCTCATCCTGTGCTCACCCTCCAAGCAGTGTCCTGGTCCTGCCTATTGCTGCCCTGGAACAGAATTTTGGAGTGTGGAGAATCAGAACTTCAATACTTGAAGAGCAATTATTTCCAAATGGACTGTGACTACTGTTAGAATCACCATGGTCCAGCTTTCTCTTTTGAGCTGTGGAGTATCAAGTCCAAAAGAAGCAGAATAAGATATTGCTATACCTCTTTGCTTGGAATCTTCATATGATTCCTTTTGTTTAAAGGACCAGGGACCTGGGTGCTGATTCCTTTCAATATCTCCAGTCTTACCCACTTCCTTCCCTTCTCTCTTTTTGCTCTTCATCCTAAAAGTCATCACCATTATCATCATCATAATTGGTGAATGTTGACCAATGTCTATTTTTCAGGTAGTCTGCTAAACGTGGTAGATGCATTATTTCATTTCATTCCACAAGACAGAGTTTATTATTACCTTTATCACATACATAAGGAAACTGGAGTTTTCATGGGTTAGATGGTTTGTTCTCAGTCACACTGCTAGTTGGTGGTAAGATGGAGATTCAACATTGGGCAGTGTGACTCTAATACTCAAGTAGTGTATTGACCGCTTTCTTGACATCTAATGGCTTGCACATTGAATTGCCAATTCGCCTTCACAACTGCTATTCCCTCTACCTAGAACCCCCACCTCCATTGGGCTGATCTTCCTTTGAACTAGCCTGGAAGGAACTACTATTTAGTATCTCCTGCTGCCCATCTTAGAAAATACTTTGAAGAACTTTGATTAATTGAGTCATCTAGTCCATTGCTCTTATTTTCATCTGTGGAAACCAGCTAAGTGCTTAGGGCATGAGTGAAGAACGTAGGCATGCTTGGCTTGCCTTTCCTCTTGTGAAGGAAACAGAGAGGCCTCACTCTCCCTGACAATGCCCCAGATAAAAGCCACATGTTGTATCAGGCTCTGCATCCCTGAAAAATGGCCCCTTCACACCAGATAGCTTGTGGTAACTGCATCAGCTGAGCATCTACAAACAGGTAATGAATGGTATAGAAGTACAAGCCCGGGCTTGTCTCTCACACAGGCAGGTTCTTTTGCTGTTTTTCCCCTTTAGTCTGCACATGTTCAGTGGGGTGACCTCAGTTTTAATTCTGAGAAACCCAAGCATGGAAAGTCACCTTATTTTGAAGCATTTGCATTTCCTGAAGTCAAATGGCAGGCACATTTTAGCTTTTTCTTGCTTAAAGAATCGTTTAGATGATTTCATGCTAAATAAAAATTCCAGGAAACTTCAAGAGTGCATTGCTGGAGCTGGCTCAGGATGAGAGCTGGAAGCAGAACGCCGAGAGGAGCTATTGGGGGAATGGCACTATTGAACTTGGAGAAGACCCCAGAAGAGGTCACACTCTCCATCATTTCATCCTTGGCAATGATGTCAGCAGGAGGACAATGAAGGCTGCTCAGTGGGAGTTGAAAAAGATAAGGCTCTCAGCTAATGGCCAATAACACTCCCTTCCTCCTTTCTCAGACACGGCAATGGACAGACCTAGACTAAGCATGCCTAGTCTAAATTATCAGAGGTGACAACTTAATTATTCGGCCAGTCAGTGCTGTTCAAGGAGGAAGTGGGCTGCTTTGGGGATCATGAGACTCTTGCCAAGAGCTAGATAATGTTCAGTAGCCATGCACCTCAGGTTTCCTTGGAAACTCATAAGACTTTCTTTTTGATGTGAAGACAAGGAGTGACTTCTAAACATGGGGTGCAACATGTCGCTGGAAAAGACCCTACAGTGTCCTGAGAAGCTAGGTGGCAGATAATACCCCCGTTAGTTGCATAGATGCCATCAGTAAATGTGAGGTCTGGAGGGCTTTAGTTTGCAAAAGAGAACCTGTGGGAGGTGAGAATTATCTGCAGGTGGTGGCTGGGTGGGTTGTTGAGAGGTGGACTCCTGGACCTTCCTCTTTCCATCTAGTGGTTCCTATCTAGATGGAGAACAGAGTGGATGATGACTTCAAAGTGTCTTTGGAGATTGTTTTAGAAGCTCTGCTGGTTTGGCTCTCCATTGCTAGGACTGCTGTGGAGGAGGGTGGCTGAGAGGTGGGCTGAGGAGTCTGTCGGATTTCCAGCTGTTTATCTAGTCTGCATATGGCTTTACCTCAGGCAGGAGACTATGTCTGCAAGTTAGGTTTTCAGGGACCTGAGTGACATAACAGAGTGCTTTAGCTCCAGGGACAAACTAAGTTCTGCAGTCTGGTTCTGTAGGAATTTGCATGGATTGCAGAAATGAGAGCTCCTGGAGAGAGCGCCTCGTCCGGGCTCGGCAAACATGTAACCTCTGTGCTGCCCACAGCTGTGTATTAGCAACGATCAGGATGAGCACTCCATCTTCCTTCTGTTGGACGGTCTATCTTCACGGCACTGAACCAGTCCATGAATTCCTCTCTTCTTCTAGAAAGATGATGGACTATTCTTTGGCTTTGTTTGGAAGGCTAAAGATAATGTACTAATCAAACCATACTGGCTAGTTTTTTAGAGGAGGGAGGGAGAAAAGGAGGGAGAGATGGGGAAAGAGAGAGAGAGAGAGAGAGAGAGAGAGAGAGAGAGAGAGAGAGGACAAATTTCTGAAGGTGGTTCAAAGGACCTTGCTCTAGAAGGCCAGGACTGTGACAGCCTTAAACCCAGACCCCACCTTGAGATTTCATAATGTTGGAACAAAATGGCTATGTTAAGAGAAGTCCTAGCTTTATGAGTGGGAAGACAGCTCAGAGAGGCTAAGGGGATCACGACCCCATAGAAGGTAAGTGGCAGAGCTGGGTTCAGAATCCAGGCCTGTCAGTCAGTGGTCCCAGGAGCCATGGCAGTGGGTGGTAAATGCAGGAAGAAGTGAGTTTGCAGCCACTTCAGACACTGGAACTAAAACCTAGAGACAGCTTGAGGTGCTGGGAAAACAATAGTCGTGAATCTTCCTGGTTCTCTGTTATGGGAGAATTCCAGCAGGTGACTTTAAGTACATGTACAGAGCCTTGCCAGGTCACAGTCATGGGCAATTGGGTTTTCATAAAGATGCAATGATGCCCAGGGCAGCTGTACTATGACAGAAGAAACCACAAGGCTCATTCTAGTCACAGACCCAAGTGCCATGTGACTTCTAGCTCTATAGTACCTCTGATGCAAGCTGAAGCAGATAGAGTGCTTCTCCCCCAAAAGCTTGTCTAGTCAAGGCTTTTGGCTTTGGACTTGTCACTTGCCCACTCTGAGCCTCAGCTACTGTACCAGTCAAGTGATGACAGTACCAACCAACGGAGACATGCGGATGCTGACACATGCAATGAGATGACAGATGTCATGTAACAAGCACAGCACAGGGTTGGAGAAGACTCCATACACATTAGCTCCTTTTTCCTCCAGCCTCTTTTCTTATTATCATGTCATAGT
>PVHP010050350.1:0-11836 GCA_004024765.1 Zapus hudsonius
TCCTCCACAAGCCGCCTTTGCTTGGGTTCTATCTGCGCAGCAACTAGAAAGCTGACTGCAACAGATTATAAACATTTTCTTAAGTGAGTATTGGCCATTTTTATTTCCTCCTCTGTGAATTCCCTATTTAGCTCACTACCCCATCTTTTGAGTGGGTTTTATAATTTTTGTTTGTACATCTTTTTATATTTTTCTACTTGTCTCCTATTTTTTCTTTTTTGTTGTTTTTATTATTATTACTTTTTGAATTCGTTTTAGATTCTAAATATTAGGCCTCTGTGGTGTAGCTAGCAAAGATTTTCTCCCAATCTGAGGGTGATCTGTTGGCTTTCTGTATGGTATGTTTGTACAAAAGCTTTTTAACTTGATGAGATTCCTTTGGTTGAGTGGTTGTTGAACTTATCTCAAGAGCTCTATGATTCTCTTATCTTTGCTCCCCACAGGACTCGGGGTTACAAAATGTATGGTCATGACAATTGTTTGAAATCTGTAGTTCCCCAGGTCTCCTCATATGCTTATGTACGCACAGAAAGTGCTATTAATTAATCTTCGAGTCATTATTCCATGGCTTTATTTTTCAAAAATTTAAATCAATACACTTATATGACTTTCCACATGCTTTATATGTTTCAATTAAAATTCAAAGTACCTTGTGGGGAATCACTGCCTGGTACTAAAATTCTAGTAAAAGCCTATGGCTGGGAAGATCATAAGCCCTGGGGAGTGTGGTGGGAACTACCACTGTTTTCTGGCTAAATGTATATGTTATACCCACCAAACTTCCCTCTAAACACTTATCTTTATGCCCATATATTAATGCTGCTCTCACTTTCGGTTAGAGAAGACTCTCTTTTAAGAAAATGGTGACTACTGGGATGACTAAAATTCATCATGGTACTCAGAAATGACAGTGGGTGTTCTGCACTAAGTGAGACATACATCTCTATCATATCCTCCAAGGCTCAGGGACCATTGCAGAAGAGGTGACAGAAAGAATGTAAAAGCCAAAGGGAGGGAAGGACTACTTATAATTCTGTCTTCCAGACACAAAGTGGCCTTGATATTCATGACTTTGCAATTGCTGACACCACCTACACAGGACCTACATAACAGAAGGAAAAAGTGATGACATCAAAACAGAAGAGAGACTAGTTGGAAAGAAGGGATTCAGTGGAGGGGGGACTTGGAAGGGGAACAAAAGTGTGGTGGGAGGAGATTATGAACATGTCATATTGTCTGTATTTATGGAAGTTGTCAATAAAAGGCTTAAAATGTGCCCTGAGGTATCTAACCTTTTCAAAGTCTCTCCCAAATCAATTTCTTGAATTTTTTTACATATTTTATTCATTTATCTAAAAGCACAGAGAGAGAGAGAGAGAGAGAGA
The DNA here is from genome assembly GCA_004024765.1 of Zapus hudsonius. Taxonomy (NCBI): domain Eukaryota; kingdom Metazoa; phylum Chordata; class Mammalia; order Rodentia; family Dipodidae; genus Zapus; species Zapus hudsonius. Next base: position 1,386 of record PVHP010050350.1, read on the forward strand.
GAGAGAGAACCAGAGAGAGAATGTGTGCACCAGGGCTCCTTGCTGCTGCACAGAAAGTTCAGACACACATGCACCCTTTGCATATCTGGCTATACATGGGTACTGTGGAATTGAACTTGGGGCGTTAGGTTTTGTAGGCAAGTGACTTAACTGCTGAACCATCTCTCCAGCCCAATTTCTTGAATTTTTTGGTTTGTTCTCGTGAACACAGTCTCATATAGTACATGATCCTGGGCTCTGCTTCCTGCGCTTCATTCCAACCTCTAGGTATAATATGCAGATAGCATGAACAGGGCTTGAATTTTTATTAAATCCTTGGCATACATGGTCTTAAAAGCTGCTTTTTTTTGCCTCTGATCATTGGAATTGTTGGCTAAAACAACCATGATTGCGTGCTCATCTGTCCCTTATCCCTTCATTGCCCTAGGCAGAATTTCTTCATGTCACATAGCATCAAAGTTAGCAGCAGCTTGAACGTCCCTTGAGTGTCCTGAGCCTTCAGATCCGGCTGGCTAGGGTACAAAGCTTGTCCTCCATGACATTGAGAAAGCATCTGTTTTCCAAGAAAACCACCAGAAACTCGGACTAGGACTTGTCTGTTAGCAAGAGATAACTTTGGAAATGCAGAAAAGCATGCTTTACCTGATGGGCCCCCAAATTCTTGGTCTGGAATAACCAGGTTAGGATGGAGCCCACCCCTCGGCTGTGGCCCACCAGTATAGCCGCCAGGGGCTAGGGATTCACTGTTTGGTGCCTCCTACCATCGGGGGAAGCCAGTAGCATAAGAATACTGACCCGAAAGGGAAGGATAGAAGAGTCTTGCTGCATGAGATAAAATCCGGGGAAGTGAGTAGCCTGTGGGAGGGGGAGAGCCTGGCTGTGGCATTCTGACCTGGGCATCAGTGTCAGAGTTGAATGCGTCCTCCAACAAGATGGAGCTGGGGCAGGCTGAAGGAGAGCGGGGCTAGAAAGATGAGCAAGAGTGTAACAAGGGTTCTTAAAGTCAGGTTGAACACGTTTTATCTTATGAGGTGACCATGAACCTTTTGAGAGTCAGGGTAGAATGTTATGAATCGAGTTTACGGTTATGCTTTGAATGTTTGTTCCCTAACTGCTGGTGGTATTTTAAGAGGTTCTGGAGACTTTGGAAAGAGGGATAGACTTGCTAGAGGTAGGTCTTTGAAGGTTATCTAGCCTCTGGTTCTTGCCTTGTTCTCTGCTTCCTGGTGTGGTGAGACACGTGAACAGTGTACACCACAGGCTCCTCTTCTTCCATGAGCTGAATGTTCCACTGAGCCTTTCCACCATCATTCACTGAAACCGTCTGAAACCATGATCCAAAGTAAATATTTTGTCCCTTAAGTTTGTAACCCCTTAAGGTCTTGTTGTCAGTGTGATGTAAAAGCAATTAATATAGACAGAGAGGCATGTTTTGGGGTGACAGATTCTGGTCATCTTAGTAATGTTTTGAGATGATGTGGACTGAGCACCATCAATTGCTCATGTAACAAAAACTTAAGTTGTTTCAGCTCCTAGATTTACTAGGCACATATTTCTTTTTTACAATACTATGTGGGAGGAAAGGGTCAACAGTATTGATTCCATTTTATACAGAATAAACCTGAAGTCCAGAGAAGACCAAGGGATCAAGATCCAAGCAAGTGATGAAATCCTACTTTATGAGAAGAAGCCAAAGCCCTTCACTCAGCAGGTTGGAATCAGCCACCATTACATATATTTTGGCATCGTCATTGGCCAGTGGAGGAATGGGGAAGCTTTGCAATAGGAAAGAATGACGGGTTTTAGGCCTTTGGGTTGGTTCAGCTGCTGACACCGTTTTGAGAAGTTCTGGAAACTTTAGGAAACGGGTCTGGCTAGTGTTTTCTCTACTGAGCAAGGTTTACGATGCAGCAGATAATAGGGAACTGGACCATTTAAAAACCTGGAAACCCACATACTAGAGATTGTCACCTTTTCCAAAGGTGATGTTAAACCACAAACCAGGATGCTGTGGGCTGATGGTTGTGAACAAGGAGCTCTTTATGAAGGAGCTGGTACTTGGGTCCAATGCCGGCATGGCAGTATTCCTTCCAGTTCCACTGCTTGGTGGTATAGGCTGTTCCCAATGTGCAATTTAAGGAAAGCCCTAAACAGAATCAGTCTGCTTGGAGCACTGATGCCTCTGAATGACTTCAGGCTATAAATTTGTACTTTGCTGAAAGTTTAAGACAGGGAACTGAACTTAGTATTAGTGATTACATGGTCACTGATGAATTGCCTAGTGGGAGACTTTATAGTAGATAAGACTCAAAACTGAACTTCAGTACCTGAAAGAAGGATTTTCTCCAACAGCCTCGACATACTGTTTCCAATCCAAATTGTAGGAAGTTCAAACTTTCCATCTGAAGGTTTGGTAGAGTCTGCTGAAATCACCTGACAACAGATTAGCAGAAAACAAGGCATATAAATTTGTTAATGTGTTTATGTACACAGGAACCAACAAAAGCTAAAATGCAATCTTTCCTATTAATCTTCCCTGGCTAATAAAATTTTAAGGAGGGAGTCCCAGACAATCGCATTTCTTTTAGCATCGCCTCCTTCAATAAGCTAATAGAACTCTGGAGACAGCCCCTTTCTGTACTTGGATGGGGAGGAGCCAGGAAAGGTGAGAGACCTTGATTCTAACACAGCCTCTAAGGCTTATCATTTTTTAACTAATGTTTAGAATGTCAAAGTGTCATATATTGGCATTGCCTTTTGAGTTTCAACAGAGCTCTTGGGTACTACTTCCGTCTTAACATGTACTGAGTTCTGTAATACTCTGGTGCTCCAATTTGGCATTCCCTATGTCCGAAATGCTTCTCTTCACTTCTTTACTTGGTACTATGCTGCTCATCCTTCACGGGCCTCCACATCTCTGGAGACACTGCCAGAGTTCCCACATGTGCCCTTTTCTCTCTTTCACTACCTTGTGTTTTTCGTTTGTAATGCTTATCACAGTTCAAACCACATACTCGTATGATTTAATGGTTTAGTATGTGCCTTGTCCTTGGGATAGTAAGCTTCCTGGGGGCCAGAATCATGCCTTCTTCCATTTCTATAAATGATACAGTAGTGCTTGATGAAATAGATATAATATAGTTTGATGAATGAATGAAAAATCATAATCAATATTCTGCCCCTGCTCTCTTCCCAAATCTTTTTTTCCATTGACTGACTTATTAGAGTTTCCCTCCTCTGCTCCAATATACTCAGCTCAGGCTCCTCCCCTAGTTTGGTATATTTTTTATTACTAATAAATAAACTGCATTTTTTCTAGCAACCTAGCTCAGCATTTTCTCGACACTCTCCAAACCTTCATTCTTTTATTCTCTACAAGGAGAGGAGGCTTGAAACAGCAGGGTAACCTTCCCTGTTGACATTTTAAAATCAGAGCCAGGCATGACATTACAAAGATTGAAGGAATGACAACTTTACTCCGGGTGCATTCCATTGGGACTGTGAGAGCAGCAACCATTTTTGTGCATAAAACTCATTCGTTCTTTGTGATCAGCAGAACATGGTAGAACAAAACCACTGACCTCACAGGAGATTCTAAGAGCAAAAGACAAAGAGGAAGGGACTGAGATCTTAATATTCACTTTGAGTGCACATCCCCAATGTTTGGGACCTCTCACTGGACCATACCTCTAAAAAGTTCTACCATCTTCCACCAGCACCACCAGCTAGGGACCAAGCCTTTAACACACAGGCCTTTGGATGATACTTATCCAAACCATAGCAGATTTCTCTGATATGTTTTTAAAGAATATTTTCCAATTGCAAATAGATAAGAAAGTTTAAACAGCTGTTTGCAAAATGCCTGTGTTTTAAATGCATGGATGGTTAGTTAGGTCGTGTGTTGGAGAAAGCTCCAGAGTATGAATAAGATAATTTGTGATTCAGTCAAATTTTTCCACTACATGGACAGATCATGGACAGGAATCATTAGGTAGGAAGCTCTTAGAGTGATGCTACAAAAGATTATGAGAACTGAACCAGGGAACTACTAGTAATGGCTCACGGTGGGAAGGCACAGAGGCTGTGAGGGCATAAGAGCACGCTCTGGAGTGCTTGTTTCCATTTCATTTCTCTCTAAGCTTCCTTGTTTGTTTTTTTCATGCCTTTCTTCCAGCTGCACTAGCCCGTGTAACCTGGTTCTGTACAGTGAGACTCAAGAGGAGTCAAGTGAGCTGGGTCTGGTAGATCACATCAGCAGTCTCTGCATTTGAGCTGAGACATGAGGATCATGAGTTTGAAGCCAGTTTGCACTACATAGTGAGACCCTGCCTCCAGAAGTAAGAAGTATATGACTGAACAAATAAACAAAAGGAAAAGCAGAAAGAAAACAAAGTCAGTGAGATGAGATTCTGGGAAGGATTTTGCTCATAAAGGAGAGATCACACTTTCTCGAAATGTTCAGCTCCATGAACCCTGGCTTTGTGCCTGTTCCTCTGGACCTGATGTTTGTATTTCCAGAGGCTGCCTTGTAAGAATCTGAAGATCTGCAGAGATCCTGACAAAGAGGCCTAACCTTGTGTTGTTTTCCAATCAGTTTTGTAATTGCCTATGTCCAGATTTAATTTCTTTATACTCTAACATACTCCTTTATTTTATTGTTTCTTGCAACCAAAAATGCTCTTCTAATTGATATAGGACTTAATATAGTTTCCATTAGTCCAACAAGAATCAATATAGATTACTGAGGAAGGCCAGGGTTTTATTTAGAATCAGACAGCCCTGGGTTCAAATCCTGATTTTTTTCATTTACTAATTATGTAATCATGAACAAAATAATACAGATAATGGAATACGAATGCCCTTATTTATTAAATGAGGCAATTAGATAAAATGATGCTAATATTATTCACTGAAAATAAAAGATCATGTCCTGAGAGGCCAAAAGGTAAAAACAAAAATGAAAACAGAAATAGGATGATGGTATAATTATAGTGTATATTTCAGAGGCAGCCAAAGGAAGAATACACTCTCAACATCCCATAAGCAGGGTTTGGTTGCCCCAGATATGACCTGCATTAATCTTTAGGGCAAACAAGGAATTTAGCCATGGCAGATCTGTTCTTGCCAAAAGCCTACCCCAGAGCATGACATCATCTGCAGTGTGCTAGAGGGCTTTTCTTGTTGCTTTTCTATAAAATTGTGGTCGTATCTTTATATTGCTGTCAGCTCTGAGGACGAGGTCCCTGTGGAACTCTGCAGCATCTGAGGCTTTGGCTGGATGGGTACCATGGCAACAGCGCACTGCACATGTCAGAGATGTGCTTGTTTTTCAAAAAGGCAGACTTTGGCATTCTATCTGGGGGAAATAAGCTTTCTCACTCTTCTAACTAATGGTTACTAGACAACTTGACTATCACTAGTTACCTGGTCATATAAACTCAGTGGCTTCCAGATATGTAGTTGAATTTTTGACGTGGATTTTGTTTCATTAGGATACATTAAGACAATATAGTGCCTCCCTGAGTTCAGCTTCTAATTTTCATCAACTCCATCAATTGTTCTCTTTGCATTCTGCTAGAAACAGAGGAAGTAAAAAGAGCTATGATGGAAACTGATAAAAGCCAAGGTCAAGGTCTTTACCTACATAGATCCTTGAACAACCCACACTCATTGAGTTCCTCATCAGAAAGGGAGAACTGGGGCTGGGAAAGTGGCTCATGACTTCAAGGCGTTTGTTTGCAAAGCCTGTCAGCCCAGGTTTGATTCCCCAGCACCCGTGTAAAGCCAATGCACAACATGGCACATGCATATGGAGTCCATTTTCAGTGGCTAGAGACCCTGGCGTGCACATTCTCACTCGATCTCTTTCTCGCAAATAAATGAAATACGTGCTCTAAAAAAGGGAGACCTGGCAGATGTGTATTTTTCGGTTGGTGAAGACATCTGACTTTTGTTGCATCTTTGATTTAGAGACAAAATGCCTGTGCCTTATTTGATTGTGCCTAACACTGTGGGTGAGAGAGTGAAGTAAATTGGGACTGGCCCTTTGTGGGCAAGTCTGATATTAGTGGGACAGGACCATATGGAGACTCTTTTCATGTGGGAATGAGAAATGTACTAAAGAACTTCTCTTAAGGGATAAAGAAACAGACAAGCTGGGGCCAAATTTATGACCTCCACCATGTACCCAAGTTTTAAGCCTTCTATTTCCTTCTAGAGTTTCAATGAAATGAAAGCTCTAATTTTTTTATACTGAATCTATGGGGACATGACTGTCCTGGAAAACTGAGGAAAAGTTGAAGCAATAAGCTGTGATCATAACCTCTTGTGATTTTTGTGCCTACAAGAAAATAAATCAGAGATGTGTCTTTCTAAAGGGTGACTTCTGTCAACTCCCTTCTAAGACTTTATCTCTTTTTAAAGATGAAAACATAAACAGTTCACTTGAAACAAAGCATGGATATGAAAATCTTGGAGGTAAAGCATAAAGACTTAATTTTGGGTATTTTTCAACCAGGTACAATTTAACACTATATCATCAGTTTCATTTTGTGTTCAAACTCTGAGGGCTTGGAAGCTGCTTACACTCTCCTGCAGCTATGGGAGTAAGGAGGCTTTCAGTTCGTAGGAGGTCAATGATAAATTCTTATTAAAAAATCAGTCTCCAAATTATTTCTTAAGGGGGAACATAAAAGAATAAGTATTGTCCTTTGAGCTTTCGAAATGTATGTAGGAATCCCTGGAAGGCTTGTTGAAGTGTAGACTACGGGAGCCTCAGCTACAAGGTTTCTGATTCCCTGGGCCTGGAGTGGAATCCGAGAGTCTGTGCTTCTAACAAGTCCCCATCAGATACTGTGTTAGTTTGTAATGACAGCCATACTAAAGTACCATAGATTGGGGCTTAAACAACAAAAGCTATTTTCTCAGAGTTTTCAAGAATGAGAAATGCAAGACCAAGGGGCTAGGATTCTCTTCCTGACTGGCACAGAGCCATCTTCTTATTGTATCTTCACCTAGTGGGGGGAGCAAGAGAGATGCAAAGAGCAAGAACCAGAGCATGAGAGGTTATGCATGATCTCTGGTTCCTCTTATTCAAGATGCAAGAGGTACATCCTGAGTGGGCCAGCACCCACTGGGTGAAGGACATTGTAAGGAAGGACATTGATACCCCAGGACCTCATCTAACCCTAATACTTCCCAAAGTAATTCCTGGTCTTTGTTGAAATGACTGGTTATGTCCATGGTCCCACCTCCATATTTCTTTATCAAACAGCTGTTCAGCCATCTTGAAAGTTCCTTTCAGGATAAGTTTTTCACTTTTCACAATATAAAGGATTATCTAAACCTCTGTTTTTTTCTTTTCGCTTAACAATTTATTCCTTTTCTCTCTTACTGCTCTCAGAACCAAGTCACTCCTTCAATACTTTGTTTAAAATCTACTCAGCTAAATATCTAATTTTGTTGTTTCTATATTATACCTTCTACAAAACACCAGAGCAGGATTCATTCATGTTCTTTGTCACTTTGTAACAAAGACTGTCTTTCCTACAGCTTTCAATAATCAATTCCTCCTTTCTACTTGTGATCTTTTAAGAACCTTGAACAATCAGTAATTCTGACACTGTTCCTAGAAATCGAGGCAATTTTCCATTGCTGCTCAGAAACCTCCCAGTTCACTACTCAGTTATAAAACTAATTGTATGTTTTTAGGCATCTGTTAAAGTAATACTTCATTTCTTGGTATGAAAATCTGTATTTGTCTGTTTTCTCAGGCATAGCAAAATATCACAGACTGTGGCTTAAACAGCAAGGATGGGACCCCAAGTCAATGTGCTGCCAGATTCCATGACTAGTGAAGGCTCTTTCCTGACCTCTAGATGCCTGTGCTCATAGACAAGTACTGTTCAGGCCCCATCCCATGCCTACTAAACCCGTCTGGACAGAGGATCAGAAAGCATGCTTAACCCCTCCAGATGATGCTAATGCTCCCTGTAGTTGTAAAATCACTTCTGTGCTTCACCACTTCTCCAATTTTAGTGGGTGACATGCTTAAAAGTGCAGTTTCTGATTCTATGTTAGAAAATAAGAGCTTGCGATTTTGTTGTGATATTTTAAACAATAAAATTGCTTATCTTTATATTTAAGGTATATCACTTGAGGGTTTTGTTATTTTAATATTTTTTATTTGTTTGCACTTGTGGCGGGGGGCAGTGCCAGGGTCTCTTGCCACTGTAAATGAAAACCAGATGTTTGGACTGCTTTCTGCATCAGGCTTTACATGGATGCTGCAGAACTGAACCCAGGTTTGCAGGCCTTGCAAGCACCGAACTATTTCCCCAGTTTTTTTGTGTGTGGGGGGGTGGGGAGGAGGTAGTTGAGACAGAATCTCATGAATCTCAGGTTGACTTTAAATTTATTATGTACCTGAAGATGACCTTGAACTTCTGATGTTTCTGCCTCTACCTCCAAAGTACTGGGATTACAGGAGTGTGTTAGTATGCCTGGTTTATGGTGTTCTGAGAATTGAACTCATGGGCTTAGTGCATGCTAGGCAAACAATCTACTGTTGTGAAATGGCTATAACCATCAAGCTAATCAACATAGTCATTATCTAGGCATTGCTCCATTTTTGGAGTGTGTATGTTGAGTCACTGTCCCATTTCAAGCAGCAAGGATATAAGTAAGAAAAACTATCTGATGGTGAATCTAGGTCTGTTGGCTGGCTCATTGCAGCCTCATGAGATCCCTTACCTGAAGAAACTGGTCAAGGGATGTTGTTATGAATTCAAGGGCCAGATAGGGTACACTGTCATGTCCATGCCTCAGCAGTGAGGGATTCTGGGTAGACCGAGATTAACTTCAGAACTCGCTTGGGTAGAAAGAGGCAGGGATTCAAATTCTGCAATTATTTTTAACCAAGCTATAGAAAAACAAAATATTAATATTTCTTATATTCTGGGATAGTTTGGATTGAGATTAGTTTCTACTATGTACACATGTTAGTTTCTAGTGTTGCCATTATGAAATACCACAAACTATTTGGTTTTAGCAACAGAAATTTATCTGTTCCATCCTGAAAAGTAGAAGATAAAGGTGTCAGCAGGCTTGGTTTTTCCTGATGCAGCCTCCCACGTTGTCACTATGTTGTTGCGCGGTCTTTATCTGTGTGCAAGGAAGCCCAAGTGTATCTTTATCTTATAAGTCACTTGTCACATTAGACAAAGGCTGCACTTTTTGGCCTCATTTAACATTAATTACCTTTACAAGGTCTTCACTCCAAGGAGAGTCATAGTGGGTGAGTTTATATTTTGCACAGTTATTAGGTTTCTAAGAGTCTGTAACTTTGTATTTTGGACAATTTTGGGCACCCTTGGTGCCTCTCTCTATCGTCCTTCCCCAGGTTACCTGCCTTGCTGTGGGAATAGCTCTTTGCTTGTCATCCCACTTCCTTAGAGGTTGCGTTAGGGCTCTGAATGGCGAGTTTGAGGTGAATGGTCTCCTGCTTGGCTGTCCCCCGTCAAGTCATGTCCCTTTGGTGGAGTGTGGCCATCCCCGGTTCTCGTTGCTTTCTGAAAAAAACAGAGAGTCTCCAGCAGAGACTGAGATTATTATTGGTCAATTGAGACAAATATTGCTAGGTTGGTGTGTGTCTGGCAGGTGTAGCCTTTCTGAGGACCTAGGGTTAGTGAGGACTTCCCCACGGAGATGGGGTTCTTGGTCCCCATTCAGGGTTGCCTTGGGTCCCCTTACCAGTCAGGGGTCCCTGCCTCTGAGCGGATCTCATATGAATTTAGCCAGCTGTTGATTACCCACCTAGGTTGGGCGCCTCTGTTGCACAGATGGGCACTTCTTGACTTGCTCGTCTGGGCCACATAGCAGTGTGTTCTGCACTCTCAGTCCATCGGTCGGTGTAACTTGAAGATGCCTCCTTCTCTCTCAAGGTATCGATGGTCTGGTTCCCAAGGCAGCTCATGCAACACCTTCTGGCATTACTCAGGCTGCCCATCTGGGAGCTGATTTTGTTTCTGGATTCAGCAGGGTCTCTCAGTGTTGTGTGATATCAGACCATGGAATCTTCAGCAATAGGGTCTTCTCTTTTGCCTAAGGTGGGTATTCAAGGGCTGTGACAAAAGTTTGTCTTATTTTAGGGACTGTGTGGGTCATTCTGATCAACAGCTCAATGTGGGAGGTAACTACTTACTGGGTCCGGGAGCCAAAGGTCAGCATCCTTTGTACCATAGGTAGGCTTCCACCTCCCCAAACCCCTTTTGGGCCCTATCTACCTCCAGAACTTGTTGTACAGAAGACAGGCGTCTATGGAGTCAGATTATTGTTAGTTTAGGTGTGTGTCATCTCCCCGCTCTGTTGCTTCCACACCTGCCCCCATTTCCTTCTGTCCCCTTTGTCTTTCACCTGAATCTCTAGTCATATTTACTTGCAGTTGGGTTTAT
>PVHP010050351.1:0-11809 GCA_004024765.1 Zapus hudsonius
GGACACCTGGATCAAACCATGACACCAGCTGCCTGCCCTTTGGCATCTGTGTTCCCACCTGGCATTTCAGCACCACACGAAAGGGACACAGAAGACTGGGCCTTGTTAAGCACCTCCAGGGAATTTAGATCAGAGCCTCTCTCTCACTCTGGGCACAAGGAGTATATAAATTGTCCGCTTCTCTTCACTAGAATAAAGAAGATACTTGCTTCATAGTCTTGAGTAAAAAAGAAGGCTCAGGCCTGGGATTCAGTGTGACAGGAGGGACAGATGCGGAGCCCAAGTCAATCATGGTAAGTGACATCGCTCCTCAAGCAGCGCTGGCTTTGATCAGGACACCAGTTCCAATCCGAGCCACCAACTTTGCTCTCTGCTGCCAGCATGAAAACGGAAAGTAGTTTGAGGTGCTGTCATTGTCAGAGATGAGCAGTTTTACACATAGCTGACGTGATCTGGAGGTCAAGTGCCAATGCAGATAAGCACAGTTATCTGTATCCTTATAATTGTCTAAATATTTAAGTAATAGAAAACAGGTGACCAGTGTGACCAAAGTTGTGTTTGCTTACAAATTGCTTCTTTCTGAAGGAAAAAAAAGAAACTTTGTATCTCTTGGAGACCTTGAAAAGGTCAGTGGCTAAGCAAGCTCATCTCACTTGCCCTTCAGGTCCTATTGCCCCATGGGTACCAGACACAGAACACACTAACCAGAAGTTGAGTCAAAATGCCTGCAGATGCAGGTGTTGTTTTTAATTCTACCCCAACTGAAAGGAGTTTTTGCTAACTCACTGGCAGCTCTTCCCTGCTGTCCATCACTGAATGGATTTGGCTTTTGTTCCCTTTTCTTTTCTCTGTCCCAGGTCCACAGGGTGTTTGCTCAGGGGGCGGCTTCTCAGGAAGGGACTGTGAGCAGAGGGGATTTCCTTCTCTCCATCAATGGCACCTCGATGGCTGGCTTAGCCCAAGGTGATATCATGAAGGTTCTTCAGCTGGCACAGCTGCACAGACATGCCCTCGTGGTCATCAAGAAAGGGGGTGCCCAGCCCAGACTCTCCCCCAGGCAGGAGCTTCCCATGGCCAACGGCAAGGGTCCACTACCCAGAAAGACCATGCTGCTGGAACCTGGAAGTGGTAAGATAATAGCTAACGACCAGAAATTGACAGATAATGCTAACTGTGGTAGGACAAGGAAAAATGATAATAAGCGAAGTCTAGTGTTTGGGATGCTTCCTGCAAAATTCCCCAGTAGTTAAAAACATATTGTTGGCTGGGCTGGTCATGGTGGTATACAGCTTTAATCCCAGCATTCAGGAGTCTGAAGTAGGAGGATCACTGGTTCAAGGCCAGCCTGAGCTACAGAGTGAATTCCAGATTAGCCTGGGCTAGAACGAGACCCTGCTTCAAAAAAAAAAAACGTTGGCTGGGCAGCTTCTCTCGTGCTTTATTTTCACCTACCTGTTGGTACTAAGTGGCTAGTGAATAAAACAAGGAACTCTTGTGACAGGGAAGTCAGTGTTGAGAGACAGTGTCCTTGGCACACATCAAGGTTGGTGTTTTCTCCTGTTTTAGCAGAGTATAAGGGGACGGAGGGGCCAGCGTGTTTGCGTTTGAAAACAGATCAGCTTTTCTGCACTGAGAAGAGCTTAGAAGGGGTTCAGAGCCAGGCTCTCTCTGTGCCCTCTGCACTAAGTACCAGCTCTGTTCCCAAACAGGCTTCCTCTCCCTCCACAGTCCATGTCCTGAGGGACCCTCGATGTCTCCTGAGCACCTTTGCTGCTCATAAAGCCTCTGCTCAGTTTGGCTTCCCTGTGGCTTGAGCTGTTTGTTCAAAGTCAAGAATGATTAGTCTGGTCCAGATGCCTCCACAGTGCCGGTGTCCTCAGGTCTGCTAGTCTCCCCTGTCTAGGGAGAAAACCACCACCTGCAGTCAGGCTTGCCTCTACCCAGACACCATCAACTGCTTGATGTACTTTCAGTGGGATCATGGGAATTCAGCCTGTCAGAGGAAACACTGCCCCTTAATCCTGGTGGCTTCCAGAAGTTTGGAGGCTCATGAACTCAGAAAACTGGCCATTATCATTTAGACCCATGAAGAATTCTTACTGCTGGGCATGGTGGTGCAAGCCTTTAATCCTAGCACTGGGGAGGATCTCCAGGAGTTTGAGGCCACCCTGAGACTATATAGTGATTTCTAGGTCAGCCTACCTAGAGTAAGACTCCACCTCAAAAAACAAAGTTATTAGTAAAGTTATTAGTAAAGGTCCTTCAGACCATGTAGATTAGCTTTTTATTAAATATATTCATTTTCAAGGAGAGGAGAGAGGGAGCGCACCAGGGCCTCTAGCCGCTGCAAATGAACTCCAGACACACGCGCCTCTTTGTGCATCTGGCTTTACATGGTTGCTGAGGAATCAAACCCAGGTTAGGCTTTGCAGGCAAGCACCTTAACTGCTGAGCCATCTCTGCAGCCCTAGACAGGCTTTCTTTAAACCACAGAAAAAAATTGGCCTTTACGCTCAAAGGCAGTGACGCTGGATCAACCACAACCCCAGTGAACCCCACCAAAAATGTTAAGTGAGCAGTCAAATCCACTCTTCATCTTTCCTCTGCTTGCGAGCAGCTAGGTGAGCTTTTCCACTCAACTCCAAGCTCCTTGGTCAGGGGCACGAAAAGGCCAGAAATCTGCAGGCGTCACCACGGAAACGCTTCTCCCACAGTCCAAGCATTCAGTGTGATGAAGGCACATGTCCTGGGACTGCAGGGTTTCCTCACAGTACTTCCAGAGGCTGCTTTCAAGAGCAGATGGTGACACTCTGTTGCCATGGTAGCCAGGGTTGGCAGGAAGTCGCATTTGATAGTCACTAGCATCCTGGCCGAGCCCCTAGAGCATGAGACTTGGCCACACTGGCAGACACGTAGAGAAGAGCAGGACCCTCCTGAGACGGCTCAGGGGTGGGGGGCAGAGGCAACGCATTGGGGGATTTTGGGGAGGCAGCACGATGAGCACCCTTGTTCTTGACAAACCTCTGCTGCAGGGAGAAAGGGGGCTGTGTGTGTTGAAGTGCTGAAGACCTCAGCTGGGCTGGGCCTGAGTCTGGATGGAGGAAAGTCGTCGGTGTCTGGGGATGGGCCCCTGGTTAAAAGGATCTACAAGGGTAAGTGTGTCCCTTCTGTTAAAAAGCTTCACCCTCAGCCTGCATGTGCTGCTGGGGTACAGAGTTTGCTCAGATTTACTTGGCCTCAAAACCTAAAATAACTGAGGGGAAGAGCAAGCTGTTTTCTCTCCCTTGCCCCACCTCTGGGTCGCACAATGTTTCCTAAGGCATTTTCATGTGCTTCTTGGCATTCAATCCTAACAGTCCTGTAAAGCAGAACAATATTACCATCTCTATTTTGCAGATGGCGCTGAGCTTTAGAGAAACATTATTTGCATGAAGTCAGACTTGAGACCAAACCCAGTCTCGTTACTCCTGTGCTGATTGCCATGAACTCCAATCTCCTGTTTCGCTTGATTGGAACCCGCATGTGCTCAGAACTTGCTGAATAATCACGCAAGTCTTTGGTTTCATATAACCTGCTTGGTTGGAGCAGTTAAATATCTGTAACAGAATACTGGGTGTGTGCTAACACTAGTAATGAGGTCAAAGAATGTGGCAGTCCTTTGAAGAAGTTCCATCTTAGGATGGAGAGATGGCTCAGTGCTTACGGAGTTTGCCTCCAGAGCCTAAGGACCCGGGTTCAGTTCCTCAGCCAGTGCATCAAGCCAGATGCACAAAGTAGCTCATGCATCTGGAGTACATTTGCAGTGGCTGAAGCCCTGGCACATTCTCTCTGCTCCACTACAGAGTTGATATAGGTGAAGCCTCTTTTCTAATAACTCTAGTAACAATATAAAATGGTTTTAACCTTAGGGGGTTGGGTCTGAACTTTTCTTAAGTCCAGGTTATATTTTTAACAATTTCTATAATCAACTCTATACATCTATAATCACATATTTAAGCATTACCTATTTTAAGGTGACCTTTAGTCATTAGGATGGCTTAGATACACCTGCTCAGCCTTCTGAGATTTCTAACCCATCTAAGCTTTACTTTCCCACTTTGGAGTTCTCCTCTTTCGATGCACTTCTGGGCATCTCTTCCCCACTGTGACTGTCCTAGAAGTAGATTTAAACCAGTGTTTCCTCCAAGCTCCTCCATCTGCTCTCACCTCCACAAGGCCATGATGCAGAGATGCAGCAGCTTGGTGTGGGTGATGGATGACATGAGCCTCCTTCAGGGCAGTGGGTAGGATACCAGGGACGCTGGGAACAGGGCATATTGGGCCAGTGTTAACAAGCAGTTGTGCCCGGTTTCCTGAGCCTACTTAGTAGGGATTGAGACTTCAGCTACTGGTGTTCTTTGACTAATCTCCTTATTTTTGTTTTGTTCTTGTTGATTTCTGGGTTTTTAGTCTAGATATGCTGTGGATTTTTGTCTTGCTTGCCTGTCGGGAGGTGCTATACAGTTGAATTGTTTTGGGGCCTAATTTATTTTTATGGATATAAGTGCTATGTATTGGGAGGGAGCGAGTCTCACTCTGTAGCCCAGTCTGCCTTTGAACCCACAACAGTCTGCCAGCCTCCAGAGCTCTGGGATTATAGGCATGAGCATCTTGCAGGTGTCACCCCTCACTGTGTTTGTTCTGACAGGTGGTGCAGCTGAACAAGCCGGAACAATAGAAGCTGGAGATGAAATTCTTGCGATTAATGGAAGACCTTTGGTTGGGCTCATGCACTTTGACGCCTGGAATATTATGAAGTCTGTTCCCGAAGGACCTGTGCAGCTAGTAATTAGAAAGCATAGGAATTCATGAATTGTAACAAGAATTTCTTACTTTAGCAAGGCAAAATGACTTCTTTAAATGATGGTGTCTTAACACAACAAATAATAATTCAGATAAGGCCTATAACAATTTACATTTCACTTACATGAAGCAAAGATGAAACTGAACTCTGGAAACCTTCCACCCAGACCACCGTGGCTGGAAGGATTCATTTTGTTCCAGTGCCTGTCCCCTCCGTTGATGTGTACAGTGGGGACACGAGAGATGACATGCCCTTCTTTGAGACACCTGCCTAAACCTTTATGTCCCTCTCGCCACCCTCCCAACACACAGGCCCGGTGAGGAAGGACCTGAGGGATGATACAAGTCTCCTAGCTAAAAAGACTTTATGTAGATTTATAGTTTTCTAAGTAAATGACCAATGCTTTTAGATGCATATAATGGAAGGAAGAATTACAGGTCTATGTAGATTACCCTGAAAAGAAAATGAGACTTTAACAGAAATGAATTATGACCTAGTTGTTAGGCTAAGCTCAGGAATTATCCAAATAATGAACATGGAATATTGAGAAGTACTGTTTTGAATGAGTGTAATGTACAGGTGCAGAGATGAACTCAACGGGTCTAGACTAGGAAATGCTGAGCATTTTGGTTTGTGTGGCTGTTTACACAGTGCCGGTTCTGACAAACTGTACTGAGTGGCTGGGAGCTCTGGCTCTCAAAGGCCTTTTGCTGAAGAAAATGCTCGAATTGAAGGCTGGTCCACACTAGAGCAGACAAAACCGTCAGTAACCCGGTTTCCAGGTCTGCGTATTCTATACCAGCCACCAACTAAAACTCCATTTTCAGAAGTCAAGTCTTTGGATCTACTCCTCGTGGGGAGACTTGGTCTGGTCTGTTTTTCTCTTCCCCCACATGCTTAAAGAAAGCAGCTTCTACCGATTGGTTCTGTCCTCCACAGAGACTGGTTTTCTGTTGTTATGGCTGTTTTGGTTTTCCTGTTTTGCAAATTCTTCCTTTTGCCAAAGCTGTGGCTCTGCAGACAACTCTGACTCACTTTGCTTGTGAACTTGGCAGGCCGCTGTGAGGTCTTTGGAGCCCTTCCCAGCCCTGTGCCGTTCAAAGCTGGCTTCTCCCTTCACTGTCCATTTTTGTAAAATTCCAAAGCTTCATCAGATTCACTTACCAAAACTCACAAGAACGAGGAAAATGGGAAACAGGGTGAGTCACTCTCAAGGGATTAAGGACTCTAGTATTTGCAACCCAAATCCCCAAGAGGCACGGCCCAGCGCCGTCTTGGGACTATAGATGAACACTGCATTCGTCACTGCATGCATGATAAGATTTTGTTGATTTCTTTAAATAACCAACAACTGAGTTTAGGGCAGGTCATGGAGGTGCTTTGTCCATTTCTCTGAGCCCGATCCTGCTGGCCTTCTGTGGCACAAACCCAGAGAGGGCCCTCGGGTGGGGGCAAGACTGCCTGGCTCATCTTCACCAGGTACAGGAGAGAGCTAGACAAGCCTTGCTTTAGCTTCAACTTTTCTTTGCAGTTAGAGGTAGATACTTACTCTAAGACGTCAGTACAAGGTGCATGCTAGGTTGTTGTTTAAGTCTCTTGGGTCAGTTTTATGGTTTCTGCTTTCTTACCTAAAGACAAGCGATTCTTTGAAGTCACCACTGAAGACCATCCTTTGGCCTCCTTTCTTACTGCTCTGCCCATTCATAAGAGAAGCCCTGAGAACATTCTAGGCTCTACCTGGCCACAAGGGCTCCCAGTAGGAATGTAAGGGAAGCTAAATGTCTTTGACCCTGCGATAGAAAGCCGTTTACTTGTCTCCAGTGTTCAAGGCATGACTCGTATTTCTAATTAGTCTAATAAATCCCCACACTTCTGGCAGTGAACACTAATGGTATTGTCCTAAACCTTTTTTTTTTAACTGTTCAGTCACTCGCAGTAAGTTATAAGGATAAAAATGTGTGTAACATGTACATTGTAGTTGCAAGAAAATCCCGTGAAGGCTGGTAGTTTGGGTTTCACTTCCATCCACACACATTGCATTGTATGGTTGACTTAGTTGGCACCACGCTGTTGTATATTATTATACATTATTCTTTATTTATGTAAAATAAAATGCCTTATATATTAAAGAGTAAGTGCAATAATATGAAATAGCCTGTACATTTTTAAAATGTCGTCCAAGTTATGTAAATCCACATCTCTGTAAACAACTTTTTAAAATAATTTTAAAGAATAAACACTCTTACTACTTTTTTGTGTTTTTTCCATTGTTCTGCATTGATGGGGGTGAGGGTTACAAAGGCAAGTTAGCCGTTCTTTTTTCTGGCTCCATTCAGAATCTTGACACAATCTACAACAAGTCTACCTCTGACTCTTACCACAAACTCCTGGTCACTTCTTCCCACAGAGGCAGGGAAACACAGGAAATAGGCACCCGGAGGCTGTTGGGCTTGAGTGGTAAACCCTTCTCCTAAAGCAATGCACCTTGCAACTTGTTGGGACCTTGGAACACTTACACACACACACACACACACACACAACACACAACACACAACACACAACACACAACACACACACACACACACACCCTGCTCCAAACAATGAACTAGTTTCTTCATACCCTGATGAGCAAGTATTATTTTTGGTACCTACTGAAATATGTTCTTAGATCCAGGATCAGAACAGCAGGGAGCCAACCTGGACTAGTTCTGGGATACATGCGCAGGAAGACAAACTGTGTCAAATGAACTTTTAGAGTAAATCCCTATTTATTTTATACCTATGACTAAAATCAAATGCATCATGGGAAATAACATGGGTAACCAAAAAATGTTATATAACCAACCCTGTTGATTGAAGCAGAGCACCACCCAAACTAAGCCAGTCCACCCTCCCCTAAATATCCTCTAACGCGACCCAGATAAAACTGGAGTGGCCTCTGCCCCCTTGGCAGTGTATTCAAACCTCTGCTACTACTTTGCTCTTAAAGTTTCTTGCTGCTTCACTGTTTGTGTGCTGTGCCTTTCAATTCTTTGAGTAAGATGCCAAGAACCTGGAAATAACAGAGAGGGAGAGAGCACAATATGTCTTGACTTCAATTTGAACAAGCGTTCTAGTCCCTGGGAACTGCTTTCCCGACCCTTGCCCCACTGGCCTATTTTTTTCAGCCAGTCCTAGATCCTTCCAACTGACCAACATTTTTGCTCTTTATTCCTACAGAAAATTCCCACACTCAGAGAAATGCCATTATAAATTCAGTTTCCAACATCAGCTGGGCCCTCAGTGCTGCTGGTCAATTCCTTCCTTGTTCAGTTTTTCCTCTTTTTACAATGATAACTTTATATTCTTTAAACCCTTCCCTTCCCCTCATATTTGAATGCTCTGGAGGGCTTATTTACACTCCTTGGTTATAAGAGGCAGACAGCATCTCACAGAAATCCAAGTGTGGGAACTCAGCATGTGACCAAAGAAACTGGGAAGCCTGGGTTTCAACCCAGAAACCTTCACTGCTAGGATTCGGGTGGTCTGCTTCTCTCACAGGTGTCCATTCCCTAGAACCCTCCCATTGATGCCACCAGGCCACCGTACATCCCGTCTCTCCTCCATGGTACTGCATGCCTGGCTTCCCACACACATTCTGAAGTCAGGCTCTGATTTGCTCAGCAGCCTGGCTTGAACAGAGCTTTTCCCCAGGCAATAAAGTACTTGCTTGCATAGCCTTTCCTGAAGCCCACTGAAATAAACAAGGGATAAACACAATATGGAAATCACCACCAGACCCATTCTGTGAGTTTGAAAAACTATAATCACATATACAGTAAGATCCAAGACCAAACCAAAGGGCAACAATGAAATAGCCATTTCTATGTGAAGTAAGAATTCTGAAAAATGCCACCAAAACCCTGAGCTTGGAGAAGGTGAGTAGGACAGGAGGTAGGGAAGTGGCTCGGTGGTTAAGAGCTTGAGGACAAGCATGAGGGCCTGAGTGATCCTGCACACGGCTGGAACCCCTGCCCTGAGGTCAAAGTCATCATCAGTTACATAGGGGGGTTGAAGCCAGACTGGGCTATATGAGACCCACCCCCCAAAAAAAAACTTTGAAAAAAAATTGGATGGGGACCTGGGGGACAGTTTAGCAGGTAAGAGCACTCGCTGGACAAGCATGAGGGCCTCAGGGTCTGACCTGCCCTGAACGTGAGCCCTATCTGAGGTGAAGATGTGTACTGGCATCTCCTCAGGGGAAAAGTTTCTCACCACAAATTCCCAGGATAAATTAGGTAGACTATACCAGCATATCCTTTCATCTTCATAGCAAATGAGGACTTTTTGTTGTTTTTTTTCTTTAGATAGGGTCTCGCTCTAGCCCAGCTTAACCTGGAATTCACTATGTATACTCAAGCTGGTCCTGAACTCAGATAATTCTACCTCTGCTGGGATTAAAGGCATGAGCCACTACACAATTGAGCACTTTCTGCATATCTGCTCTTCTGATTGTGTATCTCTTAAAGCAGCCTGGTGTCCAAGAAAGAAGGGGGAAATTACAAGTGGATACCATCACTGTTTGCTCAGTAATTTGGGGGTCAAGTTTAAATAGTTACTGGGTAATAATGCAGGAATTTGGGGGTCTAGGGAAGGTTCCTGAGATTTATGAATCTCAAATTTTAGGTTCTTTCCTAATCTAGCTTTAATGAATAAAAAACACGGAATCAGGACGAAATTATGAATAAATGCGTTTATTGGGGGAGAAATCACAATTTGTGAGATTTAAAGGGAATTAGGACCTGGAAAGGAAGACTGGAACACTTTTATGTGGAAAACATATTTCAGAGAAGTGGAAGTGAAGTGGAAGAGAAGTTAGGAAGAAATTGAAGCTTAGAAAGTAAATGAAGTTTGTAACCCATGAGAGCTAGAGAAACCAAGACTTAGAAAGTGAAGTTAGAATGTGTGTGGCATTTATGGGAAAACAGGCTCCCAAGG
Organism: Zapus hudsonius; assembly: GCA_004024765.1. Classification (NCBI taxonomy): domain Eukaryota; kingdom Metazoa; phylum Chordata; class Mammalia; order Rodentia; family Dipodidae; genus Zapus; species Zapus hudsonius. Next base: position 9,821 of record PVHP010050351.1, read on the forward strand.
AAACACGTGGAAAGCTTTGAGAAAAGATTCAGAAGGGCTGCAAGCACGTGAGCGCGCCCATGTGGCAGATCAAATCCATACATGGAAGTTAGGGACCATAAAACATAGCGGAGAGACTAGGATTGAAGAGAACACACTTGGCATCAGCCGTGAGCTTTCTCATGGGGGAAGAGAGGGAAAAATAAGAGCCCACATGACAGATCCCAAGTGAGACCATCAGAGCTGGGAGACTTAGGATTAAAGACATTAAAAGACAAGGTTAGGTCTCCCTTCCCCTCCCAGCCAGGAAGCCGAGTGGGGCTGGGGGTTGAGACTCACGTAGGGGAAGTTCAGGCCTCACCAAAGGAGAATAATCCAGAAGAGAAAAGGGGACTCAGGTCAGCCTGTCACCTTTATATTGTTCGATTCAGGTAGGCGTGGGGGGGGGGGAATCTGATTTAATCTGGAAGACGGATCATAGTCTGCCCATAGCTGGAGTCGTAGCATGTTCGATTGTGGACAGCAGGGGGCGACGTAGATCAGTGTCAGTCAGACATGAGTTCTAAATCAAGAGTTTTCAGTCTTGTACCAGGATGAGATGAAGCTTTTGGCATCTGAATCCTGCCTAGCTTTCTCCTATTCTGTCTCAATGTGAGAATGAGAAAATCATTTTCTCCAAGACTACTAATCATCCATTGAATAATGATTAGTAATTAGCTGGGGATTGGGGTGTCAAAATGAGACTTTTGTATCTAGTAAACTTGTTAGACCACTGCATTAACTCAGATTATTTTCAACAATGGTCATCAGTAAAACACCAATGAAGAAGCCAAAAGGAAAAAGATACTGTTAAATGTTAATTTTTGTCCAATAGATATTTGCAAAGCCTTTAACAAGTGACAGGAATCAATGAAATGTTGCTCCTACCACACACAATGATTATTTCCATGGAGACCCATCCTTCCTCCTTTATTTATAGAGGCCTGAAAGCAAGAGCCTTTTGTGGGAAAACAGTGCCTCTAGACATGCAGACGTGTGCTGAGTTGGGGCCACAGAACAGTCAAAGCCAAGTTCAAACACAGACAGAAGCACGAACCAATCAATCCCCTGTGCCCCTACTTGAGAAGTCATGCTGCTGTACAAAACGTTCAGTGCACATTGGAAGAGCCTTTCAAAAGGAAAGCAGTGAAACTTGAACCTGTTAAGAAATTTCAGTATGCTAATATTAGTTTTCAGAATCTATTTTTATTTTCAAAAACCTTTAATAGTGTCTACACTTTACGATCCAGTGGTGTCGTTTTGGGAAGAAACAAGGTTAATAGACATAAAAAAATAAAATCTGGAGCTGGGGCAATGGTTCAATGGTTGAAAGCACTTGCTTACAAAGCTGATGACGCAGGTTCAATTCTCTAGCACCCACATAAAGCCAGGTATAAAATGGCACATGCATCTGGCATTCGTTCACAGCACACTCATACACATGTGAAAATAATTTTGTCTTTTTCCCACACGTTATCAACACAGGGGACGCAAGCTATAACCAATAACCAGTTATGTTTCTCATAACTTTTATTGCAACACAGCCTAGCCCTTTATTTGCAATGTCAATGACAGCAGAGTTGAGTAGTTGCAACAAACAACTTATGTAGTTCACAAAGCTTAAAATACTATCTGAGCAGGGCATGGTGGTGCACACCTTTAATACCAACACTCAGGAGGCAGATCTAGGAAGATCACTGTGAGTTCCAAGTCAGCCTGAGCTAGCTAGAGTGAGACCCTACCTCCAAAAATACACACTTATCTGGCTCTTTAAATTAAAAAAAAAAAAAAATTCACCAAGTGTGGTGACACATGCCATTAATCCCTGCACTTGGGAGGCACAGGTAGGAGGATCACCTGAGTTTGAGGCCAACCTGAGACTACAAAGTGAATTTCAGGTCAGCTTGGGCTAGAGTGAGACCCTACCTTGAAAAACCAAAAAAATGAAAATAAAAAATTGAGCCGGGCATG
>PVHP010050352.1:0-11838 GCA_004024765.1 Zapus hudsonius
GATCCTCCTACCTCTGCCTCCCGAGTGCTGGGATTAAAGGCGTGTGCCACCACGCCTGGTTCTGTGCTCATGTTCTTACTACCTATTCCTCTCAAGTGCTAGGATTATAGATGTGCACCCCCACAGGAAACATGAGCTGTGTGAGGTCCATCCCCACTGTCATAGACAAAGCATCTCTATAACTGAAGGTGTCCCTCCTTTGGGCTGAGTCTGGTGGTACATTCTCAATCTCAGTACTCAGAAGATTTAGGCATGAGAACAGGCTTCAATGCCACCCTTGACTACATGACATGTTCAAGGCCCATGATGGCTGTATGAAACCTTGTCTCAACCTCCTCAGCCCACAGCACCAAAATATAATTATAAAGAATGGATTCATCTCATTCTTTAATACTTACCATCACTTCTTAATGTAACTTCTCCTTTATAAACAGTCTTATCCTTAATATTTATCCAATACTGACCTGTTTTCTGTTTGCAGTTTTGTCACAAGTGAATCTTACCATCAGTTATCTCTGGGATTGACATGTGTTCAGAAAATATTTCATACATGAGTGGTTCATATTTAATTTTTGAACTGTATTCCATATATGGATAATGTCCCATTGTGTTTAGCAGTTTGCCCACTGAAGGACATCATTCTCACTGCTATATTTTAATATAAAATTTCAAGGAAGTGTCTTGCTCTATCCCTGACTGATCTGAAATACACTGTGAAGTCCCATGATGTGCTTGAATTCAGGTTGATCCTCTTACTTGTGCTTCTCAATTACTGGGATTAAAGGGGTGCAATACCACATCTGGGTATTTTTTTGAGGAGGTGAAGGAAGAGGAGCAGAACTCTGAACATTGACGAATAAGATTTTCTGTGAGAATAAACATTCATTTTCTCAAATGAATGCCACAATGTGAAATTGATGGCATTACACTGTCAGTATTAGTTTTATAGGAAACTTCCAATCTTTTAGAGAGTGTATATACTTCTTTTTTTATATATGTTGATATGTGTGAATGCATCTTCAAGTGTATGTATCAGTGTCTGTACATTTTTGTGCTTGTGCCTGTGGGGTCTTGAGTACTTCCTCAAGCACCATTCATCTTTTTTTGAGACAGGGCCTTTCCCTAGCCTGGAGTTCAGAAATTAGACTACACTAGCTATCCATCATCGTCTAGGGATTCATCTGTCTGCACCTCCCCATCACTGGAATTACAGGCAAGTGCCCCTATGCCCTGCATTTTTACTTGAGTTTGGGGAATCAAACTCAGGTTTTTCCAGAGCTATCTCCCATCCCTGAACCTATCCAGTTTCTGTTCACAACAATAATATATGTGCAGTCTTTTTCTTCACCTCTATATTTCTACTATTTTAATAATTTCTTCTTAGTAATTCATTTATCTTTCAACACAAATTTCTCTTTGGTTGACTTTTTCTCCTTAACAGTTCTATAAAATTCTTTTAGTGTCATTTCATAGGAAATATATATTATATATATTATATATTATATATTAAGGAGATTTTCATTGAGCATAGAATTGTTTGTTTAGAGTTTGTTTTTCATCATTATGCCTGAAGCAATTCAGTGGTTACTCTGGCTATGCAATTTAAAACAGAGATTATTTAAAATTTTTTATTTCCTTTGTGTGTTGGTGCATACCTGTGCCTGAGTGCACTGACACATGGATGGCCTGTACTGTTGTAGTTCATGCAAAGGTCAGAGAACTCCTTCAAGTTACCTATTATCTCCTTTAACCTTCTTTGTGAAAGGGTCTCCCTTGTCAGTGTTGCTTCTGCAAGTTCCATCCTGGCTGGTCTTCAAGTGCCTCCCTGCTCTGTCTCCCACTGGTTTAGGTGTGTTGCTGTCACAGACAAGTGAACCTATATATATCTTTTATTTTGAATATGAAATGTTTTATGGAAATATATAACCAATATTTCAGGCCACTTATGCTGCAAAAACAAAATAACACAGAATTGCTATTAAAGGACAGAAAATTATTTTCCCTAGGGTTGTTTGGTAAGCCCTTTAACCACTGAACCATATCCTCAGACCTGTAGAGCTTTTTATTTAAGTGTATATTTTCATTTATTTGAGACACTTCTCAAGAATCCAGTTGCTGGTATCCATGAAAATTGTATGTTTAGATGTACAAAATACCAAACAGCTGTTTTCCGCAGTGTCTCTATCATTTTCCATTTTGTCCACTAAAACATGAATGTGATCTAGTTCTTCTGCATGCACAGTTCTACTCTTTGTCCTCTTTTCCCCTTTCTTATGCCACAACATTCCTTCCTTTATTATATTGTTTCAGTTGGTACGTCATTCAGCAATCCTTTTTTGAAGTTTTTTCTTTGAGAATAGCTAGATTTCTCATTCTTTCCTGGGGGTTAGCTGCACCGAAGACAAACTTTATAGGTGAAAGTTCTTGTTTTTCAGCACATGAAAATGTTTAATTTGCCTACTTAAATGTTCATAACAGGATGTATACCATAACAACCTGAGACCTCAAATATCAGTGGAGCTGCCTTGGAAAATGATATTGAGCAAGGTAATAATATTACATCTTTCTCTGTCAATTCTGATTTTACTGAATTTGAAATGATATACAAATATTACTCTTTAATTTTGACTTGTTAACACTCTTAATAACATTTCTTAGTAATAACTTTTTAAAGTTAAATGCTTCAAGATATTTCTGAAGAGATAACACAGAGATAACATCCTGTGTGATGTTTATCTAGTTTTCCCTGAGTAATATTTTTTACAAAAATGTAGTTTAATAACAACTATTTTGACAATGACATAAAATGTTATTGATTTCAACATTAATTCATTCATATTTTCTCAGCATGGTCTATATTCAGGAGTGTAAGAAGAGGGAAGGAGAAGATGAGAATATGCTTAGTTCTCTGCAATTTTATGGCATGTCATAAATTCACATGTTTACTACTGTAGTTTCAGTCATCATAAAATTTTATCCATCACTTTCAGGAAAAATCCTGTTGACTTTTTTAAATTAATTTTTTTTGTGTGTGTGTCAGTCCAGGACTTTTAAAAAATATTTTATTTATTCATTTTCAAGCAGAGAGATACAGAGAGAGAGAGAGACAGACAGAGACAGAGAAAGAGAGCGAGCGAGCACTAGGGCCACGACCTTGTGGGTCTGATGATTTATGTGGGATCTGGGGAATTGAACCCAGGGCCCCAGGCACTGGAGGCAAGTGCCTTAACCGCTGAGCCATCTCTCCAGCCCCTGTTGATATTTTTATAACTAATTTTATTCTTTCTTGGGCCTCATTTTTAATTATCCACTTAATAGTATATTCTTTATTTTTTTCCATTGCAAAAATGTTATATAAGTAGGTTAATATAAAAGTTAATCTTTGGAATTGCCATTTTCCCCTCAATGCAGTATTCCAAGGACATTCACCCAATATTTTCCAAGAGTAGTAGTGTTTTTTTTTTCATTTTACTAGAAACTAGTAAAGAAGAAACTTCCTTTACAGTGCTACGTATTAGTTTATGGTTATTAATGTATCAGAGTTTATTCACCCATTCACCTAGCAAAGGATGTATGGGTTGTACCAAGTTCTTGTCTATTATTGAAAACAAAAAGCTTCTTTGAGCAGTAAAGTTTTTTATTATTATTAAATCTCTTCATTATGAATAAATATATGCATTGAGCAAATCTTGTGAGTGTGTCCCTGTTTCCCTCTTCTCTGTCCCCTACTCACTGGTGTACTTCTTCGGTGTGCATTCTGGATCTGTCCATAGGATAGGGGGAATGAACTGCACCAGAGGTAGCCAGTTTTTCATTTCATTTTTTTCTTCCCCCTTGTGTGTTGTTGCTGAGGGGGTCAATGTCTCTGGATATTCTCCCCCACATGGCTCTTTCCACCCCCTCTTCCCCTCAGTTCCCACTGTTGCTTAAGGAGAAAAAGTTTAATTTTCATGTGGTCCAGTTTACCATCCTCTCCACTTCTCAATGGTACTCTTGATAGAATATTTGAACTCTTATCTGACCCTAAACTTTTCTACTTTTGAAGAAAATGCAAGAAATTTTTACATCTCACATTTAGGTTGTGACCTATATTGCATTTTAACTTTATAAGTGTGAGGTTTGTGTCAAAGTTACTATTACTCTTAAAATTTTTCCTATGGACATTCAGTTGCTTCTTGTTATGTGGTTCCTCTATTTAATTCTTTTTCACCTTAATCAAATAATAATGAGGAAGATGGGGTAAATCTCAATGGTACAGCATTTGCCTAGCCCATGTAAAGCTTTGGATTCCCATGAAACTTTTTTTGTGTGTGTAAATTTGGGTACTCAGCGGCATTTTCTATACCTGGTCTATCAAAGCACACTGGCATGGTGACTGTTGTTGCACACTAAGCTTCAGTATCAGCATCAGCATCAGCATCAGCATCAGGTACAGTGACATTCCCGACTTCTTTTTCACAATTGTTTTAGGTGTTCTAGCTCATATGGCATTCCATTCTATTGTTAGAATAATCTTGCTTATGTTTTAAAACTTGATGGGATTTTGATAGAAATTATGTTGAAACCTAATTGGAGAGAAATGACATCTTTAATGTGTTCTATCTATCAATGTATGCAAGATATCACTATATATCCCTGGGTGGGTGTCTTTGAACTTGGAGCAATCATCCTGCTTCTGTCTCTTATGTACTAGGATTACAGGCATGCACCATTACACCCAGCTTGCACAGCTTGCATTGAGTCTTCTTATTTATGAACTACAACCCTGTTATCTCTTATTTCAAAGTTCATGTTTCTTATCATTTCACTGTATGGCCTACGAAGCCACCATGGCAGAGATGAGAGGCTCTGTGGCCTCTTAAGAGCTGGCCTTGCAAACATTTTATAGTTCCTTTTTGTCTTGATCACTAAATGCTCATCTTTTACTGTTCTAGGACGTGGATAAGAAAACTTTTTCTGTTAAGAGCTAGATAGCAATCTGTCACAGCTATTTATTTCCAATGTGGTAATAAGAAAGTAGCTCCAGATCACATGTCAATGGATGTGTGTGTATGCTTCTTCATTCACATCAGTGGACCCTGGGATTGGCCCAGACTACAATTTGTTGTCTCCTTTTCTAGAAGACAGTAGTTCTCTATAAATAATTTTGTTTTATGAAGCAGAAAAAAATTAATTGCCCTACTATGTCAACTATAATGAGCACTCTGTCACACTCTTGTTTATATTATAAATTGGAACAATTTTTTCTGAAGGATTGTTTATGGAAGGATTGTTTTAGTTGACTCAGTAATCCCACTTCTCTTTGAAGATATAAGTAAAAGAAATACATTAAAAGTTTGGTAAAGGTACGTGTGGTAGTGTAAGCCTGTAACCTAGTACAAGGGAGGCTGAAGCAAGTAAGCCCTACCATGGCTACATTGCAAGACCTTGTCTCAAAGAAATAATTTATTAGAAGAAGGGATTCAGTGGAGGGGGATTTGGAGGAGGTAAAGGGAGGATGTTGGCAGGGGATTGTGATCATGTTATATTGTTTATATTTATGGGAGTTGCCAATAAAATTGTTTAAAAATAATTTCTTATATAAGAATATTCTTTCAGATGGGTATCCTTCTCCATGTTAAGTGTATCTAATTATGGATAATAAAGTGAAATAAAATAAAGAATATTCTTTCATAGAAACATTGTTGTTTTCACCTCCGGGGGTGCCGTTGGCCACTGCAGAGGGAAAACAGAAGCGGTGGGAGCTGAGCGAGCTGTCTGCTGTCTCAGGCCTGGGGTCCACAGAGCTAACGCAGGGGGGTCCGGCGAGACACAGAAGCGAGCAGATGTGTCTAGTATATCCACATGGTTCTTTATTCAGTTGGGGGAACTTACATTTATAGTAAAAAGGGGGTCAGGGGGAATGGGGAATAGGGAAGAGAAAAGGGGATTGGTTGATTGGGGTGGTGAGTTAGCGGCCTGCACTGGGATAGGTGAGTATGGACAACCTGAGAATACCTCATTTGGGGGGGGTCCTGAGTGGCGGGAAGTACATGATTCTTGGCACAGTCCGTGGAGATAGGTACAAGGAAGTTTTTCTGATACCCAATGCCAGTCATGCTGAGATGGGAATGCTGGTTCCTGTGGCTAGCCCATGGGGGTTGGGAGTCAGGGTTGATGGAGCCAGGAAATGCCTACTGAATTATCGGGGTTTCACCTCACTCATACATCCTTAACCCTTTGTTCTCCCTGCCCTCAGTAGCAGTGCCAACAGGCAGTGTCCAACAAATCATGAAAAACTACAAGCATAGAGATAATAGCTGTTAATTAGTTAAGTTACTTCAAGTCTTCTCCATATATATTACATATCAGGAAAATCATAATGATAAAGATATAGAATTAATTTGAAGATTGATGGTTTTTCTTCACCTGAATGCATTTATAGAATATTATTACCAGAGGATCAAGTTCATATCCCATTCCAGGTACAAAATATTCCTTAAAAGTAACCTAACAACATAGATAAATTTATATTACTTTTATTTCATTTCAATTAAATATAATCATACAACTAAAAAACCAGAAATGTTCAAGATATGTTAACTGAAAAAGCAATATCCCATCAAATATTTAAAGTATAACCTCAATTTAAAAAATCAGGAAAAAGAATGGAAAGCATTAGCAGAAGACTGGTTCAAAGAAGGTTGGAATACTTGATATTTTAAAACTGGCTCTGTAAAGAGCAGTAAGACCTCTTTAAGTAACTCACATTCTCTGGGTCTCAGTTTCCTCTTCTGGTAAATGGAAATGATTACAGAGTTGTCAGAATAATGAAATTGAGTTTATAGAGGCAATATACTGATATGGTAGCTGCTCAATAAAATTTTCATAATTATTCCCACCCATACTTCCCATACTGCCTTTGTAATACATATATTCACTTGGTAATAAAACTTTGATTTTACCTTGGGTGGAAAAGGGAACATTGGGAAAATAGAGCAACATGTTTACAAATGCATATGGAGTCTAAGAATTATATTTAAGCCATTGAACAGATTAGTTGAAATACACAAGTTTAACATTAGCAAATTGTTGACAGATGGACAGACAACATCAGAGACCTATTTAAGTTGGAAAGAAAGAAATGAGCATAGGAAACAATTATCCAAATAAAATTTGTGTTAATAATTAGTGAGTTTAATTAACTCTTTTGGGAATTTTGTGGTATCTTGGCCTGAAAAAAATTTTCCTTTTTCCCTGTATTTTTTAAAGATTATCTTGGAGATCCACTCAGATGCATCAAGATGCATAAAACTTACTTGGCAATTGCACAGAATAAGGACTCCCCCAAATTTTCAGCCTCTTTCTTGGCTGCTGTGTTATTCTCTGAGGAAATCATACTTTACAGAAGGTCAACAGGAGACGAAGGTCCAATTGGTATTCATCTAGACGGAACAAATTAGCTGCACTAAAAGGTATGTTAAAGTTATTAGCTGCACTAAGAGGTATGTTAAAGTTATAATCTTGTTTTTGTCATCACTTGGTCATATGGATTATTACTGGCAATTAAAAAAAGGGAACAATGAAGTCTGTGTAGGTCTTAGAACTGTTCATTTATTTTGCCTAGGTGACCTTGATTTTACAGTTTAGTGATATGCAATGGGTTGCAGCTTCTAAAGAATAAAATTTGCTCATATGTTGGTGGACGATGACCAGCCTTATTGAGTGTATTTGCTTATCTTGAGTAATAAGTCTGTATTTTAGCAGTGAAATTTGTGGGAGAAAAATAAGGAAAAGTGACGTGAATAAATGAATGAAAGGAGGAGGCAAAATAAGTCTCTCAGTACTAGTGACTTAACTTTGCAGAAGAAGGATCTCATGATCCACATGAGCTTCAGGTTTCCTGCATTACAGAAATGTGAACTGAGGTGCTGGGAGTCAAAAGTACTGAGGACACCACCAGGGAAAAGTACTGTCCCTTCATGGAGTTCAAAATCTAGAATGGGGCAAATAAATGGCAATAGTTAACTCCATTCCTGCTGGCTATGGTGGTCAACAGTCATACTGCTGCTTCTTTTTAGTTCTAACATATCTATTGAACTATTAAATGGTCTTAGTATCCTGAAAGAGTTGGCTTAGTTGGCTTTAGTACTTGCTACCTAAGCTAGTTTTTTTTTTTAAAGAACTCCCCCATGAAATGAAGAGATCATTCAGCAAACCTTCCTCATCTGGTGAAATTGCTAAACTTACAGAAAGAGACAGACAAATGGTAATTAACTTGAGAAAAAGTCAATATTTAAGTAAAACGTTTCTTAGTTTTATTTATTGTCAATTTTTAATTTTGCCAACCTCTCTATTGACCCCATTTTATTCTCGTCATGCTTAGTCACTCCTGTCCCTTTAGGTAATCTTACAGAAAATATTTGAGCTGATGTTTTCCTGGCAAGTGGCTGGGTTTCAGTGATAGCTCAAGCACCATTTGCCTGAAACCAGATCTGCTTATTTTTTTAAAAAATATTTTATTTATTCATTTTGAAGCAGAAAGATACACAGAGAGAGAGAGAGAGAGAGAGAGAGAGAGAGAGAGAAAGCACCAGGGCCACCACCTTGTGGGTCTGGCATATGTGGGTCCTGGGGAATTGAACCTGGGGCCTTAGGCACTGGAGGCAAGTGCCTTAACTGCTGAGCAATCTCTCCAGCCCAGATCTGCTTATTTTTAACACCCCACTTTATGGCCTTCCAAAACAGCACCTTAAACAGTTTTTATGTAAAATTAATATGCTGCCTAGGCAAATGGTAATTTTCATATTTTCTTAGGTCTCATAAGAGATGCAACATCTTCCAGGTGCTTGCTGTGTACTTGATAAGAAACCCAATAGGTCCTTGCCACTCAAAGTGAGCCTGTGACCCAGCAGCAGCAGTCCAAAAAAGCTCATAAGAAATGTAGCCTTGGATTCTACATCAGGTTCACTGAGGCAGAAATTGCATTTCAGCATGATCTCCCCTGTGTGGGTGATTTGTGAGCAACCTGCAGTTTAAGTGGACCTAACCTAGAATAGTGGTTATCACCCCCCTGTGCATATTAGAATCACACAAGACACTTTTGTTTATTAAGACTTGGCCTCACTGTTTCCAAGGCTAGCCTCAAACCTGTCATCTCAAGTGATCCTCTTGCCTCAGCCTCCCAAGTAACTGGGATATAGCTGTGTACATCAGGCTTGGTCACATGAGATGTTTTTAAAACATCACTCATGTCTGAGCCCCCACTCTTTTCTTGAGGGTTGGGATCCAGCTCAGCTATTTTTGTAATCAATGGTTTCCTAGGGCAAGTAAATGTATAGCCAGATTTGAAAGCCACCAGGGAAAGAGAACAAAAAGGAATATAGAAAACATTTTTTAAAAAGCAAAACTTACCATCCACAAGGAACTCATTTTATGTTTTTTTTCTTGAAATATTTATCACATAGCTATTTTGCACCAGCAATTGTGCAGTTCTTTAGACAGAGGTCCCTCAAGGAGCAGATTCATAGCAGCTCCACATAGCTGCTTCCTTCCAGGAAGTATTGGGGTACTCAGTACTCATAACAGGAATATCTTATAGAGAGTTGTTTCCCTACCAACTAGGGAGTCCTGGTAGATGTTGGAAGTTGTACATATTTTCTCACTTTCTATGCTTCATTTATAAACCTGGTTTTATATTTCAGGTGAGAAGCCCTAGCATCCCCTTGCCTAGAAACTTGGTTGGTAGACTCAGTAACAGTGCTGGTGATACCTCTTCCTGGTGGTTACGGCAGTTGAGGGCTTCTGTAATCCGTGAAACTGAGGCTTTTGAGCAGATTGCTAGTGCTGACACTGATGATGCAGCAACTTCTGAAGAACCGGGTGAGTTTAAAAAACTCAGTTCTTATGTATATTTTGAAATATTATAGTCTTAATATAATTGCTCTCCATATATATGTATATATATATGTATATATATATATGTATATATATATGTATATATATATACATATATATATATTTCCTTCAGGAACATGCAGTCTTAATCATTACTCTTAAGTGGGCTTATAACATTCCAAAGTTAGGATACTCTTATTTATCTCCATTTTTACTTGTTTAGTGATTTTATTAAAAGATTATTTTTAGGGCTGGAGAGATGGCTCAGTGGTTAAGGCACTTGCCTCCAGTGCCTAAGGCCCCGGGTTCAATTCCCCAGGACCCACATAAGCCAGATCCACAAGGTGGTGGCCCTGGTGCGCTCTCTCTCTCTCTCTCTCTATCTCTCTCTCTCGTTCTCTCTCTGCTTGAAAATGAATAAATAAAATATTAAAAAAAAAGATTATTTTTAGATGAAGAGTATTACACTGCAAAGTTATCTTCCTATGAATAGCATTTCCATATTTTGAAATATTTTCTTTGGTTATCAGAAATTGAATAGCTAAGTTAGAATATTAAACTTATTTATGAACCTTGATTAATGTATTAGGCTAATCGCAGAGTTAAGTCTTTAGATCCATTGAGGGAGTTTCTAAATAATTTAATACAGTCTTGCTAAATGTTAAATCAGGATGATCTGGATGATTTAACCTTTGCACTGTCATCCATTAAATAATAGGTATTTCAAGATAAAACATACTGACTTTTAAGAATCATATCATATTTCTCTAATGAGTTCCTCCCATCAATAATTCATTTTATCTTATATAACAGAATTTTCAACTATAGTTAATTTGAATCACTGGGGATCTCACAGAGCTGCTAATAATCTATAGAGTTGATAGATGAAAGTAACCATAACATATTTTCAACACAAACCAGATTGTTGAATGAAGAGTTTAATAGTAAATAGGAAACCTCTTTTTGAAGCTTAAACTACTTCAGTAATAATCATGGTGCTGGGGTTGGGGATATGGCTCAGCAATTAAAGGTGCTTGCTTGCAAAGCCTGTCAGCCTGGGTTCAATTCCTCAGCTTCCACTAAAAGCTGGATGCAAAGTGATGCATGGATCTGTGATCATCCCCTTTGACAGTGGGAGTCATAGGCAGGAGAATGCAAAGCTTGCAAGCCACCTAGCTTATTTATAGTTCAGCAGATCATTTGCAGTGGTAAGGAACCCTGTCTGAAAGAAGGTGGACACAGGCACCTTGAAATTGTCCTCTGACCTACACACACACACACACACACACACACACACACACACACACACACACACACACTAAATCCATTAATTAAAAAAGGAAATGTTGGAGGTGGAGCAAGATGGCAAACTAGTAGCAGCGTTGACAGGACTCTCTCCGTAAAGGTTTGATTTCCCAGCTGGGATCCAAATCCCAGGCCCCATCCGCTTCCCAGAGCGCTTGCTGTTGTGACCCAGCCTAGCTGAGTAACCTTGAACTAAGTTTTAGTAACCTTGAACTACCTTTTAGAAAGAAGCTGGCGTGGGGGCATACACTGTGTCCCCTGAGGCAGAGGTGATAGAAGTGCTAATAAGCTTTGCTGCCTGAGTTCCTGTAGCTGTGTTCTTGTTTCCTGAGTCCCCTTTGTGAAAGAGATAAGACAATACAATGCATCCTTGGGTTATATATATTTTGTATATTGGAATAAAGTTTGAGATCTGCTTGGACACTTCTCCCGGCTGCATGTGATTGTCCAGCCACCGCGCTCACCTTTCCACAATTGAGCCAGGTCTCCTGCTGGCCAGAGAGACAGGCTCATTTAGCAGGGGGCCAGGGACCCATGCAGTAACATCTGGAGAAGCACCCGACATCTGGCGCCCGAACAGGGACTTGAAGTCTGGAAATCTCGCTGCTTCTCCCAGTTCTATACTTGTCCGTTTTGTCCGTCTGAGTTTCCAGGGGA
>PVHP010050353.1:0-11836 GCA_004024765.1 Zapus hudsonius
GCACAGAAAGAACCCAAACAAAAGCAACTTGTGGAGGAATGGGTTTATTTGGCTTATGGACTCGAGGGGAGACTCCATCCTGGCAGGGAAAATGATGGCACGAGCACACGGCTGGACATCACCTCTGCCACAGCACTGCAAACAGCATCAGGAAGGTGTGCCAAATACTGGCAAGGGGAAGCTGGCTTTTAACCCCCATAAGCCCGCCCCCAACAACACAGCTTCATTGAGGTTGTAAAACCCAAACTGCCATCAGCTGAGGATCAGTCATTCAGAACACATTCATTTGTTTGTGGGGGACACCTGGATCAAACCATGACAGTCCTCCCCTGGCCCCCACAAACTAATAATCATACATGATGTAAATACAATGTATTCAGCTCAACTCTTAAGTCCCCACAGCTTTCAACTGAGCCATAATACCAAAAATAAACCCGTAATGACACAGAACATTCACAATGCAAAACATGAGGCACAGCAAAAACAGATTGACCAATACAAGATTTAAAACAAGCAGGGCAGCATCAATCTCTAACTCCAAGTTCATGATTCTCATGGAGATTTGATTCTGTCCCTCCAGCTAGGCTACTCACAGTCCGGGAAAATTTCATCCAGTGCTGGCAGCTCGCCTTGCCACCCATCCATAATCCTAGAATTCTTTGGGTCTCCATTGCAACAAACAGTTCATCCTCATGGCTCCATCGGGCTCCATGCAGGCAACCTAGCACACCTGCTTCACACGCCGATGGCCATTTTTCAAAAACAGGACTGTGTTGCAAATCCAATGACCCTCTCTTCTTGCATTTGCTATACTCCACAGAACCAGGTGGGCTGCCAACTTGTTAATCCAGGGGGGATCAAAGCATTCAGGCCCCTTCCTTCAAAGAGTCTGCATTCTTCCTGTTGTTCCAATGCAGACCAGCTGGCCCAATCTCAATGGTTGTAATTAATCTCTCAAATAATTGCAGGTGAACGGGCAGCAGTTTCGACCCAAAGATCTCTTTCTGTGCCATCTCCATCTGCTCACACCAGTCCATCTTTACGTAAAACAACCCTGCACAGGTTTACAGGACACAGGCAGGCAGAATGCAGCAAGCCTCTCACACAAACTGCTTATGGCACAGTCCTGACAAAGTTATTTCTCACCCTCGTAAGCCAAACCTCACAGTCCATAGTTCTCAATACATTCAGGTCTTGTAACTCTGACCAGAATGGTCCATCACTCTGTACTCACAGCACTGCAAGGTACCTCTTAGGACAAGGTTTCCAATCCGTCCATATTCCTCCTGCAGATCACTTTCAAAGACCAAAGCCACAAGATCAGGGTTCTAGCAGCAACAGATGACCCCACATTCTGGTACCAAAACTGTTGCAGTCAGCTTTCTAGTTGCTGCGCAGAAAGAACCCAAGCAAAGCGGCTTGTGGAGGAATGGGTTTATTAGGCTTATGGACTCGAGGGGAGACTCCATCCTGGCAGGGAAAACGATGGCATGAGCAGAGGGGTGGCCGTCACGTCTGCCACAGCACTGCAAACAGCGGCAGGAAGGTGTGCCAAATACTGGCAGGGGGAGCTGGCTTATAACCCCCATAAGCCCACCCCCAACAACACAGCTTCATCGAGGTTGTAAAACCGAAACTGCCATCAGCTGAGGATCGATCTATCAGAACACATTCATTTGTTTGTGGGAGACACCTGGATCAAACCATGACATATATATATATATATATATATATATATATATATATATATATATATATATATATATATATATACATATATATATACCTCCTCATCCAAGAAAGTGATAGGTCCTTCAAATCACTGGGCAACAAGGGTATTCTGAAGATAAAGGAAAACAACAGAAATCTATATCTTCTAAAGTGCACATATTGTCAGCCAAATGCCAAATAAATTAAATCTGAGCTTGGTGATGTTTTCTCCACAGAAGGCTAACTTGTTTAAAAAAAAATAAGAAGAAAAGGGAAAAATGTAATTTACAAAACATAAATCAATCATTGATTTTAACCAATGCACTTTTCCTGCAGTCCTCCTATGGAATTGTTCCTTAATCCTCAGGTATAAGGTGATAATAAGTGGATGATACAGGAGGGGAATTAGCCTCCCAGAAAACCCAGTCTGCTGCTGATCTGAGGGACTCAGACTCATCTTGGAAATCACCATCTGGTCTTAGGACCAAGGAAATGAGTGCACCATAGCCATCTCATCTTTATTTTGAAATTCAAAAGCTATTATGGTGATGATTTCATAAGTCAGTACATTTACTAAAAATCATTCAATTGTGCACTTAAATGGACGAATCTTATATCTAAAGTATATATATTTTTTGGTTCTTCAAGGTAAGGTCTCATTGTAGCCCAGGCTGACCTGGAATTCATTATGTAGTCTCAGGGTGGCCTCAAACTCACAGTGATCCTCCTGTCTCTTCCTCCTGAGTGCTGGGATTAAAGGCGTGCACCTACAATTGTTTCGAAAAATTTTTTTTGTTATTTGTGAGACAGCCTTGCTATGTAGATCAGTCTGGCCTTGAAGTTGTTATCAAACCCTAAGCTGGCCTTGAACTCATGATCCTCCTGATTTACTTTCCTGAGTGCTGAGATTATAGGGGAGAGCTACCACAGCTAACTTTTTTTTTAACTAAGAGTGACACTTTGCATAGCATCAGCCACTATTTCTTACAGCTTTTCACTTGGAACCTTTGCATGTTCCTAGCTCCCATGTGCAGCCAGAACCTGTCATGGGTGAAAGCCTTTGGAGGCACACCCTGGCTTAGTCTTGGACGGCACCTGACAGTCTGCCAAGAGGGGCTTGGCTTAATGAGTTTCAGGAAGTGATCGCGATTGGCTATTATGCACAGGTTCTTATCATTAACCCCCTGATTGGCCAGGAAGCTCTATATATACTGCCTCGTTCCCGCAATAAAGAACATGCGTTCGTCAACCCACAAGCGGTGTGTGTGTGTGTGTGTGTGTGTGTGTGTGTGTGTGTGTGTGTGTGTGTGTGTGTGTGTGTGTGTGTGTGTGTGTGTTTGTGTGATCACTGCCCTCAGCGGGCGACGGGCAGTGATAAGAACCCACTCATGACTCTGGGGGAATGACAAGGATACCCTAAACTGCGTTGGTCAGATTTCCACATCCTTAAATCTGAATGAACCTTTTATAGAGATTCCAGTTCCCCCCAGGAGGAAATTTCTAGTACATGCAGGACCTATCATAGAAGAGAGAATTCTTACACATTTCTAGGTTGCACAAGGAGATGTCCCTTGAGATAGAGGTGAGGCTTCAAGTGCAAAGGAGACTTCCCTTAGTCTTAAGCAGTTCAAAGAACGTTATTATGTCAGGAATGTTCTATTTCTAGAATTCATTTCTTCTCTTTTCCTTTGTCTCATTTTGCTCCATTTTCTTCCTTTTTAAAATGTCTTTATTATGAATGAGTATATACATTGTGTGATCAACTCTTGTGAAGGTGTCCATGTTTCCCTCCTCTCTGTCTCTTACCCACTGGGGTCCTTACTTGGTGTGCATTCTGGATCTGTCCATAGGTTAGGGGGTTATGAACTGCACCAGAGGTAGCCAGTTTTTCATTCTCTTTTTTTTTCCTTCCCCCTTGTGTATCTTTCTTAAAAGACATTTTCTCCACAGTCACTGTGTGTACCACATACTATATGTGTATATATATTGCTAAATTTTATATCTTCATACATATAAGTTAACACTTATTGGCTCTTACTCGATGTTAGACAACTTACTAAGTGCTTTACACATGTAAACTTGTCTAATTCTGTAACAGTATAAGGGGGTACACAATCATTTTCTCTAGTTTAACAGAAGACAAAGGAGTGGCTTGTCCAAGCTAATAATTGAGGTCTGGTATGTGAACCAGATTGCACACTGGGACCTGTGTTCTTAACTGTTGTGTATTCTGCTGCTTCTAAAAAACTCATTGTGTTGAATTCTGAGAATTATTTAGTGACATTAGTGCTTTCAACTCCATTTTGTGAGCAAGGAAACAACTAGGACTGGATGGTACAGCTCATTTCCAGCTGAAAGCTTTTGTTCCATCCTACTATTATCTGCCCCTTCCCTGGCCTTTTCTCTTGTACCAGTGTTTCTTAAGCTTGAGATATATGTGAATATGAGAATCCACCAGAGAAATCTTCAGACTCCAGGGCCCCAAACCTAGTGTTTCTTCTCCAGCAAATCTGCAACAGAGGCTGCTCATCTGTGGTTGTGGCAAGTTCCCAGTGTACTAAAAGTGCAGCTCCAGTGATCACACTTCGAGAACTGCTGCTCTTCACCTCTCCACTCAAAGGACCCCACACCAGGATGGTCTTCAAAGTGATATTAATAATAGAAAAACAATGTTTTATCATTAGCCATTGGCCTCTCCAGCTTATGCCTTGTGGGAGATTAGGCTCACACATTATTTTATTTGCCTTCTTCACTTTCAAGCCAGGATGGATTATCCTTTGAGGCTTATGTGCATATTCAAGCTTTGAAAGCATTATTCTAGCAATTGCTTACCTCTCAGAGCCTGGAAGTTCAAATTCCCATTTGAATTCTGCTCCCTATTATATATTTAATAAAATTCAAAATGTCTTAATTTACATCAACTGCAATGAGGTTTCATGGACCTGGGGTCATACAAACTTCCTTGAAATTTCAGCTCAGATCCATGCTAGGGAGAAATCTCAGTGGATAAATTGCTTGCTACATAAGAATGAGAACCAGAGTTCAGATTCCCAGAATCCACATAAATGCCAGATGTTCATGGTAGCCTGTCTATAATCCCAACACTAGAGACTGAGACAGGAAGTCCCAGAAGCAAGCTGGCTGGCTAAACTGGCTGAATTGGCATGTTCTAGGTTCCAGTGAGAAGACCTATCTCAGTAAATAAAGTGGAGAGTTGATCAAAGAAGACACATAACTTCAAACTCTGCCCTCCACATGCACAAATCCAGTGAGAATAGACTCAGAGGCAGAAGAGACTTATTTTCCACTGAATTCATAGACTCTGTATAGACTCAAGTATGCATTCAGTGTTCCCCTGAGGAACTGTTCCTGTGACAATTTACTGCTGACATAAAGTATAGAACTTAAAAGAATCTCAGTTCATACCTTAATATTTTAAAGGAGCCAGAACCACAGCAACCATTTATAAACTACATTTTACTAGAGCCTGAAAGAATATTTAGAGTTCATCCCACAGCAATCATAAACACAGACTCCATTTACATATACAGTCAGCCTTCCATAGCCACAATTTCCTTGGATTGAAGCAACTGCTGATTGAAAATAATGAAAGAATGCATCTGTATTGAACATGTACAGACTTTTTCTCACTGTCATTTCCCAAGCAATAGGGTATGACAACTATTTACACAGTATTTTCATAGTAGTGGGTATTATAAGTCATTAAAGTACACATGATGCTATGCAGAGGGTCTAGGGAAATACCGTAGCATTTTCTATAAGTGACTTGAAAATGAACAGTTTTGGGTATATTCCAGGGTCCCGTGGATAGTGTGTGTGTGTGTGTGTGTGTGTGTGTGTGTGTGTGTGTGTGTGTGTTCACACACACACTCACATGTAGAACCTTACTCAGTGACCTCTATTTTATTATCATGTCTAGAGGAAACAGAAATCAAAGCAAGGAATGTTATAAATTTTGTTGTTAGACACAAATACTCCAGAATTGCAAGACATGAGCAAACACTAGATAGTGATGTAAAGAAATAAAACAATAAATTAAATTTACCACATAAAACAACAAATCGCCCCCAAATGCCCAAAGTTAAAGAAAGCTTGAGTTAGGGAATAGCTTGATGCTAAACATTGGCCGAATGACAAAATTGAGGTAGTGATTAACTGGAGTCTGAAGCCTAGGCTAGCCAAACAGACAACTTTCATAAACACATTCACATTTTCCCATATTGCACCATGGTATGAATTTCAGTTATGTACTAAGTCCTGGGGGATGTGTGAAATATCCCCCTTCCCCTGATTAAATAGAAGTTGAAGCCCCCCCACCCCCCATCATGGAACTGAGAGCTAGCAGGCTTTTATCCAACTGCCCCTAATTTCCTTCCCAATCCAGTGCCTTCCAAATCCCTTAAGCCAAAATTTGGAGTCCTTTACTGAAAATCTCACTTCAGAACCAATTAGAAAAAACAAGAAACTATAATGGAAAAAAAGGCTTTTTAAAATCCTTACTGGTCCAACACAGCTGCCAACAAGAAGAGACCCTGCCTCAAACAAGATGGATGGTGAGGACCAACATATGAGGTTGTCCTCTGATCCCCCTACCTGCTATAGTACACATATAATCTACACACACACACACACACACACACACACACACACACACACACACGCATGAGAATTAAAAATTACTGAAAAAAAGAATGAGGAAATCTTCAAACCCCAAGAGCTGAACATGGGCAATTTGTTCCCTGTTCCATCCTCAAAGATTGGTTGAGGCCTACTATTTCTCTATGTTGTTCTGGGGTCAGGGTTAATGACTTATTCCAATGCCTGACTTCTTTGAGGGCAGGCATTGGAATAAAGCCGCAAGTTTGACAGACAAGAGAGGTTAGCTTGGGAGCCAGAAGTCTCCCACTCCAGAGTCACATACACAGCCAGCATCTGCTTTAGCAAGCCTTTTGAGAAAATGGATTGCATGCTCAGGGCCCAGGACCACAGCTCTAGGCAGAGGCACTCATGGATTTCCAATCTCTCAGTCTTTGGGTCCCTTATCTGGCAAACATGGGGATTGGCACACATTTCATGTTATATTTCCAGGGGATGATACCCAAAAAGGTACATGGTTACTGTCATGAATAAACCTGAAGGTTCAGTAGCTTAAACCAATAAAAATGCATTTGGGGCTCACCTTAAGACCTAACATAGGTATCCATTTTGACATGAGAATATGAGGCACTCTGTTCTGCACATTCATTCAGAGTCTCAAGTTAGTGGAGGCCTTTCTATCTTTCTCATTGAACTTCCAACATCACCTGAGTCAGCATGGAGCTAACAGGTGGGAGAGGAGAGTGGGGAGAATGTACATGTACTTCTTAGGCACCTCAACCCAAATGTGATACACATACATGACCTCCACTCACATCTGATGAGGGAGAACTGGTCACAACTGCCCCCACCTAGATGCAAATTGTACTGAGAAATAAAGTCCTTTCCTGGAAAAACCTGCTTCTTAGTCACAGCTGTACGGAAGGGGAGGAGGGATATTTGAAATGAATATCTGCCATTTCCACAGCAGGGGTTACAGCTTTGCAGATGAATAATGGTTTAGCTACAGTAAGAAACTCTCTCAAAACCTCACAACTCTTGAACATATTATGGGAATTCAAACTATAGTCTGTCTAAATTCAAAGTCCTGCCCGTTAGAATACCTCAGCAGGTCTACTGTCACTCTCTGTGGTAAAAACGGTCAGAATCAACATGCTGTTCCTTCTAGATATCTCAGAGGATAATCTTACCTCTACTGGCTTCTTAAGCTCACCTTTATCCTTACCCTCCTCAAAGATTCCACACTCTTATCTGTAAATTTCTTACCTTTTATAGCAAACGGACTTGGTAGCTGTGATTATGAATATGGAGGAGGCGATCCTGAATTATCTGGGTGAAGCTAATGTAATCGCAAAGGTCTTCAGTGGAATTAAGGTTAGAGATACGAGAAGATGTGGCAATGGCACTAAGAGAAGGAATGTCTGTTATGAAGATGTAGGAAGGACCACAAACAAAGGTATGCAAGTGGCTTCTAGAAGCTGGAAGCGACAAGTTTCTCCTCTTACATTTCCAGAACCAACATAGACCCATCAATACATTGACTTTAAGATTTCTGACAATCAGAACTTAAAGGGAAAAAAATCATTTAGTTTTAAGCCACCGAGTTTGTCATCATTTCCTGTAGCAACAATAGGAAATGTATAGCCCTCCCAAAGCCACATTTTTATTGACAAGGGAACAGAGAACTTTGAGCAAGACCCTGAGATCAATTGCCTCATCTTTTCTTTGTCCACACCCAACAAGAATTCTACTCTTAAATGCATCATTCTGGTTCTCCAAGGAGATATAGAAATGAAAAGGAGAATGATGTGTCTTTATACTATGAGAACATCTGTGATGGTTTGATCCAGGTGTCCCCCACAAATGAATGAGTTCTGAATGCTCCATCCCCAGCTGATGGCAGTTTGGGTATTGGAAACTTATTGGTGGTGTGTTGTTTGGAGTGGGCCTATGGGGGTTATAGCCAGCTTCCCTTTGCCAGGGCAGGGCACACTCTCCTGCTGCTGTTGTCCACCTGATGTTGGCCAGGAGGTGATGTCCACCCCTCTGTTCATGTCATCATTCCCCCTGCCATCATGGAGTTTCCCCTAGAGTCTGTAAGCTAAAATCAACCCATTCCTCCAATCAGCTTGCTTTGGACAGGTTCTTTCCCATACAGCAATGAGAAGGTTAACAACAGTAACATCACTTACAGCCAAGGTGTCAATGAAGCATCATTTTTAAAATGCCAAAAGAAAATGTTTTAAAGTACTTGGAAGCATCCACTCATGATTTTCAAATATTCAGACTACAAAAACTAGAAGAGAGCATTCTCAGCTTGATAAGTGCTATGACAAACAGCACACTTAATGCTTTTCCCCTGTGATTAGGAATAATTAAAGGATTCCATTTTTGCTATTCTTATTCAACAGGGTACTTAAAGTTCTAGCAGGCATGATCAAGCAAAGAGAATTAAGATATAAACCAACTGAATAGAAACAAAGAGCACCAGTCCTTATTTATAGATTACATACTTGTCTAAATAGAAAATCTCAAAGAATCTACCCCCAAAATTCTAGAATCAAAAAGTGAATTTAGGGCTGGAGAGTTGGCTCAGCGGTTAAGGCACTTGTCTCTAGTGCCTAAGGCCCCGGGTTCAATTCCCCAGGACCCACATAAGCCAGACCCACAAGGTGGTGGTCCTGGTTCTCTCTCTCTCTCTCTCTCTCTCTCTCTCTCTCTCTCTCTCTCTCTCTCTCTCTCTCTCTCTCTCTCGTACTCTGCTAATGAGGCATGGAGGATGTAGGGTTTTGCTGAGTCTGGCAGGCTTCTGGGACAGTCTCCTTCTGATAAGGAAGTTGAGACAAAGTCCCGGGGGCCCCTGTAAATCTTAGCAATCCTGAAAACTCCAAAGCCCCTTGGCAGGCCACAGCTGTCCCCAAGATAAGATAAACAGATCAAAGCCTAACTTATTCCAACTGCAAATAACAAACCCAAACAATAAGGTTTCATTTCCTCTGCTAACATCACCATTCTATCCATATATAGAGTCACGTAGCCCCCTCAATTTATCTATGTAAATTAGGATACTGGCCCCTACGAATCAAGCTCATGAGATGCCCACCCAAACATAATTTTCACAACTCAGACAAAATTAATTCAAAACGTGTCATGGGGGTTGGAGAGATGGCTTAGCTGTTAAGGTGCTTGCCTGCAAAGCCTGAGTTTGATTCTTTAGTACCCACGGAAAGCCAGGTGTACAATGTGACGCATGTGTCTGAAGTTCTTTTGTAGTGGCTGGAGGCCCTGGTGCACCCAATCTCTCTCTGTGTCTGGCTTTTTTCTCTCTCAGCTTGAAAATTAATTAATTAATTAATTAAATAAAATGTATCATGGACTTCAGGAAAAAGTAGGAGAAAAGCATTTAGTCATAAACAAAGAATTGATAGACTTAAAAACAACACAATCCATAAAGTTAAAAAAAAGATTAATTAGGGCTGGTGAGATGGCTCAGCGGTTAAGGCATTTACCTCCAGTGCCTAAGGCCCTGGGTTCAATTCCCCAGTACCCACATAAGCCAGACCCACAAGGAGGTGGCCCTGGTGCACTCTCTCTCTCTTTCTCTCAATCTCTCTCTCTCTCTCTCTCTCTCTCTCTCTCTCTCTCTCTCTCTCTCTCTCTCTCTGCTTGAAAATGAATAAATAAAATATTTTAAAAAAAGATTAATTACATATCATAAAATATAAAACTTTTCCTCTAGGAAACATTCTATGACAAGGGGGAAAAAGATAGCTACATACTAGAAGAAAATATTTTCAAATCACATAATACTTTCATGTAAAATATCTTTTAAAAATTGAAAATTCAACAGAATAAACAAACCTCACAACTAGAAAACAAGCAAAATATATGAACAGACCTTCCACCAAAGAGAGCGTCCAGATGGCAAATAAGCATATATAGAAATATCTAACATTCTAACCATTAGGAAAATCGGAATAAAAAAAATGACATACCACCATTACTCATCAGAATGTGCGAAATGAAAATAAGTTAAAATGTTAAAATCTGGTAAGGTTACAGAGAAAATTGATCACATATACTTTATTGTTGGAAATATAAAATGGTGTAGCCAGCCTGGAAAATAGTTTGACATTTATCATAGAACTCAAACTTGCATATATCTCCCCAAAATGGAAATTTATATTCACTCAAAAACCTGTACACAGATGTTCCTAACAGCTCTATTTATAATAGCCCAAAATGCAAAGCAATCCAAATGTCTTTCAATGGATGAATGGTTAAACAAACTGTACTACATTCATGCCATGGGAATATAAAGGAACAAACTATTGGTACAGGCAACAACTTGGAACTCAAGAGAGTTATGCTCGATGAAAATCTAAATCTCAAAAGGCCCCAAACCCAGGCATGATGGGTTCATGCCACGAATTCCACACTCAGAAGTCTGAGGCAGAAGCATCATTGTGGATTCAAGGCCCACTGGGCTCCCTAGTAAACTTCAGGGCAGTCTCGTTTTATAGAGGGAGACTTTGTCACAAAGAACAAACCAAGCACACAATCAATCAATCAAAAACTACATACTATGGTTTCATGTACATAATATTCTTGAAATAATAAAATTATAGAAATGAAGGCACCAACAATAGTACTGTAGCAGGGGCTAAGGATTTAGGGTGTGGCTATAAAAAGGTATCATAAGAGTCTTGTGATAATGGATGAGTTCTGCTTCATTTTTGTAATGATATGAGGTTACACAAGTGATGAAATTTCAGGGACCTCTATGTACACACAAATACGTGCTAGTAATGGAATCAGAATGAGCCTTGTGGATTGTGCCGAGGTCAACTTTTACATTGTACATATATAGCTAAGATGTCAACATTGATGGAGGTGGGCCATAAGGTGCCCAGGGCCACCCTGTATATAACTTTATAACTGCCTGTGAATCTATGATCATTTTAAAACAATTCTTCAGTGGTTACGGCTATTGCCTGCAAAGCCTAATGACCCCAGGTACGATTCCCCACTACTCATATAAGCCAGATGCACAAGGTGGCACATGCATCTGGAGTCTGTTCGTAGTGGCTAAAGGCTCTGGTGTGCCCTTTTTCTTTCTCTATGTCTCTGCCTGCCCTCTCTGCTTGCAAATAAAAAATAAATAAATAAAATATTTTAAAATGATGTCACCAGTATTGTTGTGTCCCATATAAAGAAGGTAGTGAGAGAGCAGTGGTCTTTCCAACCCTACCAGTGAGCCACAAGCAGATGGCTGACATCCCGGCAAGAGATAAACTACCCCAGGCCTACCGTGTAGGCCCCAAATGAAGCCCCTCAGAGAGAGATGGGATAAGCAAGAGACCTATAACCACAGCCAGTCAGTCAACCCAGGATAAGCAAGGGAGACAGACACCAACAACTTTTAACACAACCTAAAGTACAGAAGTACAGAGACCCCTAAGACCTCAACAAAAAAGCAGCATTAATACTCACCCACCATGACTCAGGA
>PVHP010050354.1:0-11837 GCA_004024765.1 Zapus hudsonius
TCTCTCTCTCTCTCTCTCTCTCTCTCTCTCTCTCTCTCTCTCTCTCTCTCTCTCTCTCTCTCTCTCTCTCTCTCTCTCCCCCCCCCCTTACTTCCAGGCTCACACCCAAATCCCCTCCTCTACTAACTCACCACCAATCCTCCGGTTCCTTACCCCATCTTTTCCTAAAACACCCACTCTGAGCAGCTAGCCATAAATAAGCTCCCTTTCTCAAGGAAAAGGCATGTCTCGGCCTAACCTCTGACACTCAGGACTGTCAGGCAAGCACTTTACCCACCAGCCATCTCCCAGCTCCTCACCCCAGGTTCTAAGTGTATACTTAGCTATTTGACAGTTCATCACTTGTGATTATAGGCACTGGTGCCCTGTCTGTAAAAGCTTTGGGTCATACTCGATGTGTTAAAAAGTGAAGTGTGCAAGGTGTGGGGATGCACTTCAGTGGTACAACACTTGCCACCCATCCACGAGGCCCGGAGTTCAATGTCCAGAGCCACAAAAAACATGAGATGTGGCCCACACTCTGGACAAACATAAGACCCTGTATTGATCCCTAGCATGGCAAAAGAAAGAAAAGCGTGAGGTGTCTAACTGCCTGGCTTCTATCTGTGGTTACTCGCCTCATTCCTTCCTGCGTGTAGCAAGGAGACTCAGAAAATGGCAGAAATCATGGGGTGTGGTGGTGAGCACCTTTAGTCCCAGCACTCGGAAGGCAGAGGTAGAAGGATCACCATGAGTTCAAGGCCACCCTGAGACTTCATAGTGAATTAATTCCAGGTCAGCCTGGGCTAGAGAGAGACCTTACCTCAAAAAACAACAACAGCTCTTAAGTTCTTAGGTTGAGGCCAACCTATCTCCTACACTAAGCTTGGGTTTTCTTCTACACATAGGTGGTCTTCCAGGTGACGCCCACACTTCCTGAGACAGGAGCCTGCATCTCCACAGCAATGGCCCATTCATGCACCCTTATCTCCATCCTTGCCCTTGGGGTGTACACGAGACAGTCTTGTTTTATGGTGGGTAGTGTTGACTGCTAGTCAGCTGAATCGCTCTACTGCCCTGTTGCCCCCTCTCCCTGATGGCAGCTGAGTTCTCTCCCCAATCTCAGCCATTCCAGTCATGCTTCCTCTAGATTGTTGTGTCTAAGCATCCCAATTCCTATACTCTATATCCTGACTCCTACTGATCCCATCCTCCTATGGGCATGACAGGGACAGTGGCTGCCTTTTACCCAAGGGCATACTTCACCTAGGAATGCCCCTCTAAAGGGCACAGGCTGGAAAGGAATGTGGTGGCCTGACAAACACCAGGTCCAGTGGAATTCTGTCCTCCCTAAAGTAGAACCCTCAGCCGATGCCACCCAATTTTTAACAACCATATCTTGCTGTTATTTTTGTCTTATAAAAATAATCATTTATAGAGCTGGAGAGATGGCTCAGCAGTTAAGGCACTTGCCTCCAGTGCCTAAGGCCCCAGGTTCAATTCCCCAGTACCCACATATGCCAGACCCACAGGTGGTGGCCCTGGTGCGCTCTCTCAATCTCTCTCTCTCTCTCTCTCTCTCTCTCTCTCTCTCTCATCTTTCTGCTGGAAATAAATAAATAAAATATTCTTTAAAAAGCTAAAAAAATCATTTATTGAATATGTGTTATCTACCAGCTTTGAGGCTTTTGCCTAGTTATCTTCCTTAATTATTTGGAAAGGAGAACACAAGTTCAAGGACATGGTGTGACTGCCCTGAGCTCTGTCAGCACAGAGTGAAGCCAGGACTCAGAGCTGGAACTTCCCACCCATCCGCTCACTCTGCTAGACTTCCAGCTTCACTGTTGAGTTTCTGGTCAACCAAAGCCCCTTCCTCCTAAGTGCTCACCAGCCGCTTGTTCATGACACGTTCAAGGACTTCTGAGCATCGGGCTTTCTGATCTCGAGTTTCAGAAATTGGAAATCCTCTCCCAATGTTGAAAAATGTAATCTACTTTTGTCCATTTTCACTCTATTGACACCTCTTTGCTCATCCTGGCAGAGCAAAGATTATGTGAAAGTAATTATCTGCAGATATCCTTGGGGGTGGGGTGGGGAGGCCTGGAAGATTCACACCGCTCAGCATAGCAGGTGCTCTTCATCTGCAGGCTCCCCTACATGGGAGTCATGGCCCTCCTTAGGGCATCGATCCTGCCCTTACCTCCTGCCCTTACCGTACAGAGAACACTCCCTTGATGAAGACAAAGGAAACTGAATTCAAGTTCCCCAAACCTGCCTTCTCACCCTCCTCAGTTAAATGGTTAACAAACATTACAGCATTTACTCTCCCCTTGCGTGAGCATAACCTTACCAGCTCCATTTACTGACGTAGGCATTTCCCCAGGGGTTCATCTCTCTAGACACACTGTTGTTCCTAACACACTGTTGCCCCCTCTTTTATAGCCCCCCCCCAAAAAAAACCCTCTACTGAGAATTTGGTTGTAGACTCAAGACCACTTTTCTTTGGAATTTTTAAAAAAATCTGCTTTTCAAAATCCTGGAGAATATGCCCCTCTGACACTGCTTAGTTAAAATGGCCTTGACTTTGTCTCCACCCACATCCCAGGAAGCCCCGCCCCCAGCCAGGGAGGGTCCCCTCACTGCTTCCCCACCTTCTTCGAACCAGGCATCCTCCCTCATCAGAGCTCGGCAGGATCTCTGATGTTTCACTTCTGTGCCTACAATCAAGGTTACCTGGTCCTTTTCACTTTTCATGAAGCCGCTCACGTGTCCCTGTTGCTGGCTCTATGTGATGAGGAAGAACTGGCCTCCTTCTTATTCTCCCATTCTTCCTGGCTTCCACCTCTGCCCTTATGATGCCTTATCCCTTTTTTACAATTTATTGACAATTTTGATTTATTTATTTAAAATATTTTATTTATTCATTTTCAAGCAGAGAGAGAGAGAGAGAGAGAGAGAGAGAGAGAGGAGAGAGAGAGAGAGAACACACCAGGGCCACCACCTTGTGGGTCTGGCTTATGTGGGTACTGGGGAATTGAACCCAGGACCTTAGGCACTAGAGGCAAGTGCCTTAACCACCGAGCAATCTCTCCAGCCCTGTTGAAAATTTTAGATATGTATATAATGTATTTTGATCATAATCTCTTCCCATTGCTTTCTCTTGATCACGTCCTCAACCTCCTTCTGCTGAACCTCTTCTCTTCCCAACTGGTCCCTATTCTACTTCATGTCTTTGGTTGTTGTTTTGTTTTTCGAGGTAGGGTCTTGCTCTAACCCAGGCTGACCTGGAATTCACTCTGGAGTCTCAGCGTGGCCTCAAACTCACAGTGATCCATCTACCTCTGCTCCTGAGTGCTAGGATTAAAGGCATGTAACACCATCATGTCTTTTTTTTTTTTAATTATGTGTGGGTGTGAGTTTCATTGGGGCTGACTACATGGGAGTGGGTGGAGGGGTCATTTATCAGAGCCCATGGATCCTATCAATGGCTACACCCCTGCAGACTTACTGGGACGGAGCTTGCCTCTCCTCCCCATTCTGAGGTTTCTTCATGAGCACCTTAGATCTCTCAATGCAGTCTTTCCAGTTTTCACTCACTGTCTCGGGCTTTTACTCTGCACCTGGGAAGTTGTACCATTGGTGAGAAAAGTGGTGAGCCCAGAATCAGAAGATCTGTGTCCTGCACACCCAACTTGGGGTATGGTCTTGAGCCATCAGGCCCTGTTTTTATTCTCAGGTCTATTGTGGGGATCAAAATAGTGCAAATAAAAACCTTCTAAAAAATAAAGTACCCCATAAGCATAGGTTTCTTATTTCATTGTTAAAAATATACAGTGATAACAGTTCATAATTTAAAAACCAGGACAAATTGTTTTGCCTTACATTCTACTCCTTCTTACTGGTTATTTGTCTATAAAATCTGTTAGAGAAAAGAGAAAATTCCAGCAATATGAATTTTCCTGTGATGTGAACTTCAGAGTAAAAAGTATACCACAAAAATATAACCCAGAAACCCGAATCAGCAAGACATTTGACTCGCAATTCTCCACCTTGCTTCCAATGGCTGCAGAGCCCCTGACAGAGACATAATGAGGAGATTTTCAGGCCAGGCTGTGGTCTTAAGTTCACTATGGATGTTTTAGCCCTGGGCTCAGCTTCAGGCCAGCACCAGTCACCCAGGCCAGAGCCACCAATGCAATCCCTCGAGTTCAGTCACACACACAAATGTGACATTTATGGCATCGGGGGCTCTCTGCTGCAAATTCAGAACTCTCAGTGTGCTGAGCTACAAAGAAGGGGAGATGAGTGATTTGGGTGACCTATTGTCTTGTCTTTTTAAGCTTCCTGAACCCTGTGTGATAGGAACCCATAGTGAGTGGCAGGGTGCCTGACTGCTTCAGATTTCTTCAACACTACAACTTGGTTCCTCTCTCTCTGAAAAACGACATCTTGGCTGTCTGGGGGCTGTTGGTTTGCCCAGCTCTCTTCCACCTTTGTTCTGTGAATTTAGCCATCCTGCTGTGTAGCTGCCTGGTTGAAAAGGAACACCCCATAAATAGTAGATTCTTACTGAGCGGTCCCCCTCGCCCGTAACTCAGCAAACCCTAGTTTAGACCAATCTGATCTTCTCACTATGGTAAAAGCCTAGGAGGCCGACTGCTGTGAAGCAAGCCATCCTGGGATACAGACACAAGTCATCTGCATATATTTAAATACACCTGTTATTTTCTATAGCTCTCTTCTTTCTTCTAGTAACTTCAAGTAGCTCAGCAGACATCATCAACCCATTGCCAAAAGTCTGTACAGACAGAAGCAGCCAGAGAGCCTACCTTGTTTTAAAGATAAATTTTGTCTAGCAATGGTGCTGTATTGTCAGCATTTGAGTAAAAGCCCCCATCTCAAGACCAATGTCAAATTAAGTCCATCATTCATTGGCCTACTCTGCGGAAGGAAGTGGATGCAGAAGAGTATTGTATGACTAAGCTCTTGGCTCCTGTGTAAAAAGAGAAATTAGTGTGACTGAGTCACCTAATCCGAAAAGTCTGTACAGTGGGTGACACACTCAAGAAAGAAGCTTCTGGAAGAGGGAAATCCACAAAGTGAGGCTGGGCCTTTAGCACTTAGTATCAAAGTATACCTCTAGTGTGTGCAAGATCTCTGGGGAGGAACAGGAAGGGGGAAGGAAGGACAAGGAAAGAATAGCTTACTAACTATCTTTATGTCCACATGGAGCCTACACTCAGCCACCATTATGGTCCCATGGACTCCCTGGCTACAGCCGACTAGACTCAAGATATTGGTATGGGCTCTGCCTAGGAGGGACAAAGCAAATCAATGAACCAATTGTATTTTCTGTTTTAGAAATTTGAAGTCAAGAGACCAAGTAGTGGTGGGGACAGTGGCCATGGGCACAAAGCTAGAGAAGCCCAGAGGAAAGGCATTCGGGAAGGTAGAGGTCATGATTTAGAATAGGCTGGAGTCACAGTGTGTGCTAAACCCAGAATCAATGATGTTCACCCCTTGGGGACAATAAGACAGTCTAATTGCCCAGTTACTAACACAATGGAACCGTCTTTGCTGCTAGAATGATAACCCAGGCCCACAAGGATGAGTGGTCATAGCTATTCCCATCTTCCCAGTGTTCTGCAGCCTTTTAGGAATAAACCTTTATAACTTTAGGACGATAAAGAGTCCAACTCAGGGGCTGAAGAGATGGCTCATCTGTTAAGGTACTTGCCTGCAAAGCCTAATGACCTGGGTTCGATTCCCCAGTACCTACATAAATCCAGATGCAAAAAGTGACGCATGCATCTGGAGTTCACTTGCAGTGGCTGAAGGCCCTGGTGTACCCATTCTCTCTCTCTCTCGCCTCTCTCTCTGTATAAATGAATAAATAAAATACTAAAAAATAAAAGAGTTCAACCCAACATTAACTGTCTCTGATTCAATCCTTACCACGATCCTGCGACAGCAGATCTACTGTTTCTGAGGGTCTCTGCAGGAAGGAACGCGCCTGCTCCCTCGGGTTCTTGCCTGTGCCTACACACAGGGACCCTGCTGATCCTCCTAGCCATGCCAGCACCTCACTGTGTGAGCTGAGAATTACTACCTGCTGTGTCTTGCTCTGCCCACCCCAAAGGGTCAAATACGTTTAGAAAACATGGCATGCCCAATGCCTCTCTTTGGAGGATCCCTGTGTATTCTACCGCGTTTAAACCTCTGAGAAGCTCTGATGAAGAGAAACCTGTCTATTCACCCACAATTGCCCCAACTTTTCAAAACTAGAATCCTCGCCACTGTTTTTCCTAGTGTGATCTTGTAGGGAAGCATGGCACTTTAATGATCTGGGTATTTGCCAGGAAACCTAGACCTTGCCATCTTCCTTGAAATAAAGCTTTGTTTGGGGTTCTGGGCATTCGCATCCCAGAAGGCCAGCCCACACAGAATTCAGTATGTCACTGTCAGCTATAACTAAGTTGAGGGTGAAGGTGATCCCATGCTTGGCTCTTCTAGCAGTGAGCAGGCTCTGCCCTGCCAGGAATCAAGGTTATTCACCCTCCCCAACACCGCTCCCCCTCACTTCTGATCAACTTCCCCAATGCTACAGAAGCCCAAGTCCTATTACATTTCACCCTGTGGTTTCAGCTTCTGCAGTCACTACAAACTCAATTTCTGTTATCCCAGTTCAAGTTACCCTACACAGCCCACACCCCAACAGGATGTCACGAGTACTGTTACCTACGACATGACCTTCCAAATCCTGAGGCACCAACCCAGAGCATTTTAGGTCACACCATTGCATTTTCTGCATGACAGAGCATTTCATGAGAAAGCAGCCAGGATAGAGAGGGTTCTCCGTGTGCTTTTGAAGCACACCAACAACCACCTCAAAAGCACATCAGTATTTTCATATTCCTGTGAAACTGAATAAAAACATAAAATCAAGAAATACAAGCCCGGCGGCTTGGGAGATGGCTCAGTGCATAGAGCGCTTGCCTCACCAGCTTATCAGCATGTGGGTGGGAATCTGCATGCTTAGCACCCACATAGCTGCTTGCCTGAGTTCCCAGGACTTGGGAGGCAAAGACAGGGGGATCCCCAGGGCAAACTAGCTAGCGAGATGAGCTCTGAGCTCAAGTGAGAGCTCTTGTCTCAGGAAATAAAGGGGGGAGAATAATGGAGAAAACCATCTGACATTCAACCTCTGGCCTCTACACGCATGTGCACAGACACACACTTACATGTGCCCAGATGTAACCTTTATATTTAAATGAAAATGTAAAGGTTACATCTGAACATGCAGGCATACACATTCATAAACATATATACATACATATAGACATACATGCATGCTTACCACGCATTCCAAAAAAGAAAACAAATACTACCCTAATTGGGCTGCTGGCTCACTGATTTTGAAATAAACTGATGGGTCTATGTGGATTTACTCTACTGCGACTCATGCTGGTCATTTTATCTTCCTTTGGTAATTCTGTATCTCAGCCTCTGGGCAAAATCACCCCATCAAAGGGCCCGAAGGACTATGGTCTCAACAGGAAACAAGGTGACTGGATGCAAAGTAAGTGTGTGTGTGTGTGTGAGTGTGTGTGTGTGTGAGTGTGTGTGTGTGTGTGTGTGTGTGTGTGTGTGTGTGTGTGTGTTGCTGAACAGAGCCTTGTGCATGCTACACAAAGTTTCTATCATGGAACTATGTCCCTAGCCCAGGAATAAAATCTCCTAATTAAACATATTCCTGGCTTGATATACCCAAGGGTATATCAATATACATTTCCTTTGGGTCCTGTGATTTCTCCTAAGTCCAGTTGACACTGTACGGTTATTTACTGATTAACTTGATTTAAAGGAGTTGCAACACTTATCTAATGAAAAAGCATAAAACTTTCTAAGCTGACCCTATCTGTGTTGTTGGACACTTGAAGACACCCCGGACTTGGCCTTGGGGTGGTCACAGTGGGCAATGGAGCGAGCAGGCTCACAGGTTAATTGAGCTTTTCTTTGCTGAGCACCAGTGAGAGATGAACTTGGATTCACATTCCATTAAGGGCTTTTAATAATTAAACGTTACATGTTTGGAACCTCATTCTTCTGTATTACTTTTTAAATATTAATCTATTTACATCAGCAGGACTTCCCGCAGTTTGGCACGCAGTGAATGAGAGTCACACTGAGACAGACAACTGTGTTCTTAGCTTAAGACATCTTTGATGTTCATCCCAGTAAATGTAACTCTAACCCTTGGTTCAAACCAGTCCTACGGCTTAATTACCCTACCTTTGAGCAGGTAGAGGTCTCCCTCCCACGTTCCCCAGCATTGCACTGGCTTTTTTTTCTTTTAATGGGCAAGAATCCAAATTAATCTTATTGAAAGTTTTATAATGCCTCTTTAAGGTCCCAAGGGCATGGTGCCCTCTTCAGAAGCAGGGCTAGGGAATAGATGTGACGGGCATGTAAGGGTTTCCTGGGACATTACCCCACACTGTGATCAGACTGCAGCATCAAATTTCAAAACCCTGGAGCACACAGAAAATCCTCATTAAGGATGACCCCAGTTCACACAGCGCCCTCAGCTACGAGGTGCCCACAGGTGACTCCCTTCAGGGTGAGCATCGAGGTTTTCCAGGATGGCCTTCCTCCTTCCATTTCGCCACCCCTGTCGCACTCCAGCACAAGCAGCACCTCTCTCTGTGGCTCGGAGGTCCTGCCATGGGCACCGTCTTCTCTGGGCTCAAACACAGAGCACAGACATGCCAAATGCAAATGAAGGTCCCCAAGAAGAAGGCTGGGGTCAGACTTCAATGCCATACAGAATTCTAGGCCAGGCATGATGAGCAAGGGCTAGCTCAATCAAGGGACAGGGAGCGCCAACATGACAAGTGCCCACTGCCCAGGAGATGACGGATGCCATAGTTTCTGCCAGCAAGGTAATCGGCAGACCAGCATCTGTTCTTGGCTCTTTGCAGACAGCTCCAGAGAACAGTCTCTGATTTGGTTTCAACTTGAGAATTTAATTTTATAATAATAATAATTATTATTATGATTTTGTTTTTTTGAGGTAGGGTTTCCATCTAGCCCAGGCTGACCTAGAATTCACTGTGTAGTCTCAGGGTGGCCTTGAACTCATGGCAAATTTTTCTACCTTTGCCTCCCAAGTGCTGGGATTAGAGCTGTGCACCACAACACCCACTCTTTATTCCCTTTTGAGACAAAACTGGCAGTACTGATTAGCCATGTTACAGGAATATTTTATTTTATTTTTTATAATATTTTTATTTATTAATTTGCCAGCAGAGAGAGACAGGGAAGAGAGACAGACTCAGAGAATACACCAGGGCTTTCAGCCACTGCAAATGAACTCCAGATGCATGTGCCACTTTGCTTATCTGGCTTCACACGAACACTGGGGAATCAAACCGGGGGCCTTAGGCTTTGCAGGCAAGTGCCTTAACCGCTGAGCCATCTCTCCAGCCCCTACAGGGCTATTTTAAAGAGCAAAATACCATTTTTCTTAATAGAAAATAATTCCAAGTTGAAAATTACATGAGCGTTTCTCCCATAATAGCAGAAGCCTGCCCAGCTGCCCACCTCTGCGACCATGAAAGAACCTCAATGTTACTAAAACTCCCAAAGTTTTAAAAATCCTCTCCAAATGTCAGCCTATCTTCCTATTGTTTGACATCTCAGTGTTACTGGATGGCATAGATAAAACACCTGGATACCACCGTCTCTGTTACTGTCTCCAAAGGGAATTGGGCAATGCCTGATACTAGCTGGGTTGGTCCACAAAGGCCACCATGCTGTGACTGGTGATCCCAGGAAGTGGGTTATCTCCTCTGTGGAAGTGGGGTCCTGACTTGAAGGATAAGAAATGCTGGGGGGGGGGGAATGGCTCCCAGGGAGTATCCACCCACTCCATCCTCGACACTCAGGACCATGTCTCTCTGAAGCAGACATGTTCTTTGAATTTAGAGTTTCAAAATCCTTCTTCCTTCAGTGACCAGAATTGATTTAATGTCACACCTCTGCTTTCTCCTCCAGAGGCCAGACTAACAAGCAGGAGAAGCCAGGCCTTTCTAACCCCAGGGCAGGTGGAAACTTGCAATTCTCACATTCAGGCTTTCCCCTTGAGGAATACACTAGCCTTTGAATAATTCCTGGTTTGAAGAGAAAAAAAAATCCATGTGGATAGAAGCAATGGAGAAGAGAGCTGCCTGCTGAGTTTTTCACATTTTTTTTTAAGACAGAGTAAAGACAAGCAGAGAAAGCTAAGCATTCTCTCCTTTCTCCAAATCCCCAAAGGCCTGGGTTTCCTCAAGGGGATTAGCTCAGCCTTTGTCCCTCGATGTTTCAAGTCACTTGGAAAATACAAAAAAACAACCCCTAGAAAATACCTAAAAGCTTAATAAGTCTATCGGAAGTATCCTGCTAATATTTAGTCTAAATCTTTCCTTAATTTTATTCTATTACTCCTACCCTAATTATACCCTTTGGTTTGAGCTAAATAAATCCCTTCCTTCCTCAGTGCTTATATCCTTCAGATGTCTGAGGACCACAATCTTGCCAGGCACCCAAACCCTCTGAGCTCACGAATGTGAGCTGTATGATACGGAGGAGAACACAGTTCCCATGGTGCCTCGGATGCCTCACACCCCAGCTG
Organism: Zapus hudsonius; assembly: GCA_004024765.1. Taxonomy (NCBI): domain Eukaryota; kingdom Metazoa; phylum Chordata; class Mammalia; order Rodentia; family Dipodidae; genus Zapus; species Zapus hudsonius. The sequence continues at coordinate 10,655 of PVHP010050354.1, forward strand.
GGTCTTTCCTGCTTTGTAAGCACTCAGATCTTTGCATGTAGAAGTACTCCATTTAAAAAAAAATTATTCATTTATTTTTGAGAGGATGAGGGAGAGAAAGAGACAGAGAGAATGGGCACGCCAGGGCCTCCAGTCACTGCAAACAAACTCCAGATACATGTGCCACCTTGTGCATCTGGCTTTATGTGGGTGTTGGGAAATCGAACCCAGGTCCTTCTGCTCTACAGGCAAGCACCTTAACCACTGAGCAATCTCTCCAGCCCAGAAGTATTCCATTTTGAGTTTTCTTTATTCCTCTCTCTCCCTCCCTCCCTCCCTGTATCCCTTCCTTCCTCCTGCATTCTCTCTCTTTCTCTTTGTCTCTCTCCTAGACAGAGTTTTATTTAGCCCAGGCTGACCTTAAACTACCTAGTTCAAGGAAGACCCCAAACTTCTGATTCTCCTGCCTCTACCTTGCAAGTTCTGAAATTACACACAGGCCCAGTCGAAGCTGTGTGGGAATGAAGCCAGGGCCTGGTGTGTGCTAGGCAAGCACTCTACCACCTGAGCTACATCCCCAGCCCAAGGTGGGCGCCTTTTCTGATTCTTAGCATATAGAAAGGATATCAACAGATAAGAGCAGCGAGCATTATTAGAACACAAACCAATGTCCCTCTTGGGGACACACCAGAAGACAAACCCACAGAGAGTCACTCATCTTTGATCATCATTGATTTGACCATTTTGATGCTTAGTGACTGTTTTTAATGAAGGCTATACTTTAGCTAGGGATGGCATGGACCATTATCAGATTCCTTATGATATTGGTTCTGCATCCAGTCAATAATAATTGATCAGTTTTTGGAAGCTCTGAGTCCTACTGTCTTGAAGTTCAAATGGCACCAGAAGATCATCTCCTGGCACTTTCCCATCCGTGCAGGAGCCCTCTACTTCATCTTGGCTGGTCATCTGACTACTGTGACAGGAAGTTCACTACTTCACAAGCATACGAATACCCCCTCCCTTTCAGCAAGCTTTTCATACTGAGAGCTGACTTCCTGTGTCCTGGGAAGCTGCAAATGGACTCCAGATGCATTTGCCACTTGTGGGCACTGGGGAAACAAACCCAGGTTGTTAGGCTTTGCAGGCAAGCACCTTAACCACTGAGCCATCTTTCAAGCCCTGGTTATGTTTTTTTTTTTTG
>PVHP010050355.1:0-11848 GCA_004024765.1 Zapus hudsonius
CTGAGGACCGGCAGCACCCGCGGGGAAGCCTCTCAACTGGCGCCAGGGATCTGAACCCGTGCGAGGGGACAGAGGCTTGCGCCCTGGGTGCACTAAGCGCAGCCTGCCCCGTGCTCCCCTGCAGAGCGGAGAGCTGCCGGGAACCTGCGGCGGTTTTGAAGCTGAGGAGCGGCTGGGCGGCCCCAAACTTGGGCCTGTATTGCAGACAGACCCCAAACCTCCGTGGCCCAGCCCACTCTGTGTTCTCCTGCAGAGCTGAGATCTGCTGGGGAACCCTGCTGTGGACCCCAAGCCGATGCCGAGGAGAGGCCGGGTGCCCGGGTCTTAGTCCTGCAATGAAACCTCCGCGCGGAGAGCCTGGAATCTGCCCCGGGGGATAATGGCGGGAGCCAGTGGGGGGGGGAGGGCTCGGCTGCTGCAGCCCAGGGGTTCGGGAGGGAGGGAGAGTCCGAACTCGGGTTCGGCCGGTGTCCAAAGCCTGGATACCAGTTGAGGGGGTCAAACCTTTCCGGAGAGTCCTGGCGACGTTGTTACTCGGTCACCATCTTGCTCCGCCCTCCTCATTTTATTTTTTTAAAAGATAAAAAATATTTATTTGTGTGTGTATGTGTGTGTGTGTGTGTGTGTGTGTGTGTGTGTGTGTGTGTGAAAGAGATGGTGAATTTGGGCACACCAGACCCTCCTGCCACTGATTTACGTGGGTAGTGGGGAATCAAACCTGGACAGTCAGAATTTGCAAACAAGTACCTTTAACCAGTGAGCTCAGTAATTTTTTTAGTTTCTAAAAAAGCCTTTTTATTGACAAACTTTATATTTATAGCCAATATAATATGATTCATCACCCTTCCTCTCCCCTCTAGAATATCACCTCCACTGAATCTATTTTTTCTTATTAGTGTATCTCTCTTTTTAAGTTTTTATTTATTTATAAGGAGATAGGGAAAGGTATATAGATAGATAGGTAGAAAGAGAAAGAGAAAGAGATCATGTTAAGGCATCTTGCCACTACAAATAAACTCCAGATGAATGTACTTTCTTTGTGGATCTGGCTTTACATGTGTACTAGGGAATCAAACCTGGGCCATCAGACTTTGCAAGCAAGTGCCTTTCTGTGTCATCTTTTCAACCCCTGACTTAATTTTTTTTTCAAAATTTTAATTTATTTGTAAGGCGAGAAAGAGAGGGAAGTAGAACAAGAGGGAAAGGGAGAGAGAGTGAGCGAGCAAGAAAGAGAGAGAGAGAGAAAGAGAGAGACCGGGTGGGGTAGTGTTGAAGTCTCTAGAATCTCTGTTAGGCCATGATATGGAGCCATGATGATGAATTGTGGGTTGCTGGCTCAGCCGTTAAAGTTGATTGCTTTCAAAGTTTGATGGCCTGAGTTTTAAAAACATTTTTATTGGAATAAATTATATATATTAACAAAACAATATATTCAGTATCATAAGTTATTAGACAAAACCTTTGAAATCAGGATAACATTCCCTTTTATGTATTAGATATTCCACCCCCCATGGTTCTTACATTCTTTCCTCCACCTCTTCCACAAATTTCCCTGAGTCATGGCGGGTGAGTTTAAAGTTTCATAATTATTAGGTTCTTAAGAGTCTCTGAATTTGTGTTTTGGACAATTTTGTGCACCCTTGGTGTCTATCTCTGTTATCCTTCCATGGGATATCTGCCTTGCTGCGGGAACAGCTCTTTTGCTCATCACACTACTTCCTTAGAGGTTGTATTAGGGCTCTAAATGGTGAGTTTGAGGTGGTTCATCTCCTGCTTGGGTGCCCCCCCATCAACTCAGGTCCACTTGGTGGAGTTCAGTTGTCCGCAGTTCTCATTGATTTCTGAAAAATACAAACAGAATCTCCACCAGAGAGTGAGATCATTATTGGTTGAGACAAATATTGCTAGTTTGGTGAGCATTTAAATGGTGTAGCCTTTCTGAAGACCTATGGTTAATGGGGACTTCCCCTGGGAGATCGGATTCTTGGTCTCCATTCAAGGCTGCCTTGGATCCCCATACCAGTCAAGGGTTCCCTGCCATTGAGCAGATCTCATAGCCAATTATCCAGCTATTGATTACCTAGTTAGGTTGAGCACCACTATTGCATAGATAGCCACTTCTTATCTTTCTTGTATGTGCCCTATAGCAGTGTGTTCTGCATTCTCAGGCCATCAGTCTGTATAACTTGAGGTTTTCCCCTACTTTCTCAGAATATCGTAGGTCTGGTTCCCCTGGCAGCTCATGCAACACCTTCAGGCATTACACATGTTAGCCTCCTGGGAGCCGGTTTCATTTCCAGATTCAGCAGGGTCTCTCAGCATTGTGTGATAGCACTCTGTGGAATCTTCAGCAATAGGGTCTTATCTTTTGCCTGAGGTAGGTATTCAGGAGCTGTGACAAAAATTTGTCTTATTTTAAGGACCATGTAGGTCACTTTGAGCAATAGCTCATTTTGGGCAGTAACTACTCACTGGGATGGGAGCCAAAGGTCAGAGACATTTTTCCTAGAGGTAGGGTTCCACCCCCCTTTTGGGGGCCCTTGTTACCATACAATGAACCCAGATACCTCTAGGTCTTGTACAGAAAAAAGGATTCTATGGAGTCAGATTATTGTGAGTTTAGATTAGTGTATAGTTCCCCTGGTGTCACTCCCCCAATCCTCCATTTCCTTCTGTCCCCTTTGTCTGTCTCCTGAATCACTAGTCATATTTTCTTACTGTTCAAGCTTAACCTGATTAGGTGGCCTAAGTTTTATTCCATAGTACCCACGTGACACCAGATGCACAAAGACTTAAGTTTGGACTATTATCTACTTTTATTCTCGTCACTCCCCCAGTGAACTTAAGTTTCGACTATTATCTATTTTTATTTTCATCATTCCCCCAGTGAACTTAGATTCTCGTCACTCCTCCAGTGAACTTTAGTTTTATCTCGTAGCTTCCCATGAACCTTAGTTGCCATTTGGCAAACATCACTTATCTTGTTATTTATGGATCCTCTTGTTTTCCTTTTTTTTTTCTTTTTCGTTTCCCAGGTTTCGGCACCACTTATCACTGTCCACCACCCACGGAGGCAATGATCACACACACACACACACACACACACACACACACATAGGTAGAAGAATGTTCTCCCTTTAATGTGGAAATGATACAGAATATATAGAGCTCCTTAGCCAATCAGGGAGCTGTTCACATGGCAGGTACATAGTCAGTCTTGGTAAAGAACTTGAAACATGCAGAGTGCATGCAGTGAGCACGATGTGCAATGGCCAATCAGGATTACTTCCTGAAACTTGTTTACAAGCTAAGCCTATTTTGGTAAACTGCCAGGTGCCATCTTGAGAATAGGCCAGGGTGTGTCTCCGTGGGCCCCCAGAGGCATTTGACCCCAACAGTTTGCAGTGTCAAAGCCCTTTCTCCCTCTCATACATCACAAGCTGAGCTTTCACAGTCCACACTTCTTTCTGCATTTGCATCTTTCAAACTCTCATCAGAATGGGCCATTAAACTCTGCCAGCACAGCAAGGCCTCTCAATGTTGCAAATATTCATTCAAAAAATCAATTCCAAATGATCAAAAACCACATGGTCAAGCTTATTAAAATAGTAAGCCCATTTATCATTAACAATTTTCTGCTGCAGTTACCTTCTTTTTGCTGGGAAAAAAATACCTGAGCAAAAGGAACACATGATAAGAGTTTATTTAGGCTTTCACAATCAAGGGGAAAGTTCATAATGGCTCAGCAGAAGAGAGGCTGGTGCATCACATCTAAGCACAACAGCTGAGATGAAGCAACAAGAGTGAGTTCACTTTGTAATGGGATGCTTGGGCAATTTCACTCCAAGGGCAAACCTAAGTCACTTGTTACTTTTGCAAGCTTCCACCTACCATACTGCCATCAGCTTGGAAATGAATATGAAATGAGCATTTTTAAAAATGGCTGAGCCGGGCATGGTGGCGCACACCTTTAATCCCAGCACTCGGGAGGCAGAGGTAGGAGGATTGCCATGAATTCGAGGCCACCCTGAGACTACATAGTGAATTCCTGGTCAGCCTGGACTAGAGCGAGACTCTACCTCGAAAATCCAAAAAAAAAAAATTGCTGAAATACTAAGAGCATAGATCAGAAGGAAATTTTTCTTATCTACAATATGAAGACACAAATACTTTCTTATGTCACATCATGACATAAGTAATAGAATATCTGTATTAGTAATATAATATCTCAAATTCTTTTCAAACTGATAAAAATCTATAAATAATGTGACCATAAAGAATGGACATGGGATGATCATTATTTTATTTGAGTGCATATTTGTTGTGGGGCTTGTGTGTGTTTATGCGCTCATGTAGTGCCTTATGTGCTAACCTGTGTTAATGTGAGGTCACCTGCAATCATCTGAATAGAAAGTCAGGTGTCCTACTTCATTGTTCATCTATCTTTTATATTCAAGCAGGAGTTTCTTACTGATTCTGTACATTGATGTATTTTACAAGCTGTGGTGACTTGTGGGTTTTTGTTCCCCTATGAAACTAAAGGTACATGTGTGCTTATGAAAAGACCTCCAAGGTCTTTCTCGGGAGAGCGTACCCCAGGACTCAAATAACTACACCAGCAGATGCAAAAGCAAGAGGATTTTTATTCTTCGGCTGCACAGATGGGCTCCCTGGACCGATGAGTGCCAGAGAGCCCCGAGGAACAAAAGCTTAGGGTATATATAGGCAAAAACCACAAAATTATAATACAGCTCAGACCACAGGACGTTTTGTATTTTCATTGGTTCTTTGCCCTGATCTGTACAATTTTGATTGGTATTTGCATTTCATATTTCAGGAACAGTCATATTTTATCTTTTATGGAGTGTTTGTTCAGTTTATGACTTGGGACCTCCCACAGGAGGGGAGGGGGAGTGAGCCAGGAGAGGTTCTTTCATCTGTTTTATGAAATGGAGTCAGTTTTATAAAATGGATTCTTCACTTATCCATGCCAACTTGTTTAATGTGGGTTGTGGATTTGAACTTGGTCAGTATCAGCCCTCTTTATGCTCTCATCAGTAAATGAAGTGCACATAATCATTGAACAATCTCTTTACACGAGGCATGGTGTTTGATAGTAAGAATTAGATCAATATCAGAGAACTCATACTGGTGAAACCCACAATGAAAAGAAGTTTCATTATTGTAATATTGCAATATTAATATTGATCTGTCCTAATAATGTAATGAATTCACACTAATGACAAAGTATAAAATTTAAGAATATGAGAAAAATGTTATCTGTGTATAATTTAACTAGTATAAGAGAACTCATACTGTTAAGTAATACTATGAACAGAATATGAGCATCTAATTTGACTTAATTAAAATTAGTGTCAGTCAGAGAACTCATACTTGGTATAAAATATATAACTATTAGAAATGTGGGTAAATCTTTATTGCATTGGACATGTTAGTAAATATGAAAGGATTCATAAGAGCAGAAATAGATCTAATATAATAAATGTGTAAGGATGTTTTGAAGTCAGGGATTATTACATATTAGAGAATTCATACTGGTACAAAAAACCTCTTCATCATATTAGTGTAAGGAATGAAATAGAGCCTTCATTTTCATGAAAACATTTTTAACATAATAGTATTTATACAGGTGAGGAATCCAGTCTTAGTGTGGAATATAAGGTCTTTTTACCTTATTGATGTCTCTCGCAAACTATATTAAAGCATAAGTTTGATAAATATATGGAAATTAAAGAATGGGGTAATACCTTTGTTTTGTGTAAACAAGTTCCTCAACAGAGAACTCATACTGTCAAGAAATTTTGCTGAATAAAAATATAAGACAATGCTCTTCTCTCTATCAAACTCTGCTTTCAAATAAATAAATGACTATTAAAAAAATAAAATAAATATTTAAGAAAATGTTTACATTTAATTTTTTTTTCGAGGTAGGGTCTTGTTCTAGCCCAGGCTGACCTGGAATTCACTATGTAGTCTCAGCGTGGCCTTGAACTCACGGCGATCCTCCTGCCTCTGCCTTCTGAGTGCTGGGATTGAAGGCGTGTGCTACAATGCCTGGCATCTTTTAATTTTGCTCTGTGCAAAAATTTCTGAGAATTCATACTGGTGTCAATTCATATAAAGTGGAATATACTCTATACTGTGTTTTAGCAATTTAATCCAATCTAAACTTTTGTTTTTATTTTAAAATTCATTGTGTGTATAAGGAAAGCAGAGGTTTCAGTATTGCAATTTAACAAATGAAGTAATTTTATTTTTTAGTTCCTTTTTATGAGCATGGAATGTGAAACAGCTGTTATATGTAATTCTAACTTTTACATATATGTGATATTCTTTCACATGTATGTAATATACTTCTACATGTATGTTATATTCACTGTTGAAAATTATGTATTTAGGATGTGTATAAAGCTTTTACTCAAAGATTAAAAAAATCTGAATATATAAAATATAGTTCATGTTGGTAGAAAATCCTATCTACAAATTGTTGAGATCTGATAGTTTAGTCACATTTCTGTTTCTCTGAACAGGTTTCTGACACAAACGTCATAAAGTAAGATCTATTTTCATGGTTTTGTAGGTTGGCCCCATTATCTTGTGTAGAATGTCTTGGTGATAGGATTATCTGGTTATGAGAAATTTTCACTTTACAGTGGATGGAAATCACAGAGCATTTTAAGAAGGAGTGAGGGGTTATATCCTCTCAAGGGCTCTTAAACAGTTACCTACTTCCTCCAGTATGGCATCACTTAACATTGGTTCCAGAACCTACAAGAAAAATGACATTAGGTGGGGCCAAACCAACCTATTCATTATACTTTGCTAAAGTATTTTGTATTCAAACTGATCATTAAATGGCTATCAGATTGTTCAGCTTTAGATAAGTCATACAGGAGAGCAAACATGAATTGAAAGTAGGTAGGAAGATCATTATCCATTATAGTAATTGTATGTAATCACATAATTTATTCTGCCAAGAATATATATAAACTCAAAAGAAGGATTTTGTATATTATTTGCCTATTTTCAGCAAGGAAAATTTACATTATAATTTAATTAAACTAATATTGCTTTAAGTTTTTATGCTTCTTCATAATCATATCTATCTTTGGTGGTTCAATTCAGGTATCCCCTATAAACATGGGTTCTGAATGCTTGGTTCAGAGCTGATTGCAATTTGGGAACTGGAACCTTGTTGGAGGTGTATCATTGTAGATGGGCTTATGGGCATTATAGCTAGCTTTCCCTTGCCAATGTTTGGCTCACTCTCCTGTTATTTTTGTCCACTTTATGTTGGTCAGAAATGTATTTTCCACCCTATGCTCATGCCATTGGTTTCTCTGCCTTTATAAGCTTCTACTTGTGTCTGTAAGCCAAAACAACCCTTTTTCTTCTAGAAGCTGCTTTGGGGGATGATTGTCAGAGCAAGGAAAAGCTGACTGCAATAGTATATTGGTACCAACACATGGAGTCATTGTTGCTAGAAATCTGATTCTGTTGCTTTGGACTTGTCAAACTGATTTTCAGGAGGAGCGTGGATGAATTTAAAACACTGGCTTAAGTGACACTTTGTACTGCTGTATGTATTGCTTCATAGTTAATTCTACTCAGCATTGAAAGACTATGGACTGTGAGATTTGGTGATGAAGGTAGGTTTGAACTTAATTGGCACTGGTCTAGATGCAGTTTTTGTGAAAGAACTGCTTTATTCTGCCTGCTTGTGTCCGGCAAAATTGTGCAGGGTTGCTTTACTTATAAATAGACTGTTTTGAGCAGAGGGAGATGGCACAGAAAGTAATGAATTCTTTGGGCTGAAACTGCTGTCCATTCAGCTGAATGAGGGGTAAGGGATGGTGGGAGGGGAATGGCTTCAGCATAAGGCTAAACCAAAATGTGTTCAAAATAATAAAATCCTCACGAGCATACTGTAACCTATTGAGCAAGTAGTGGGCATCGTCTGGCAAGAGGGGCCATAAATAGTAGGGGAGAGAGACTAAGCCTGTGAAAAATTGATTATGTATGGTTATTAGTTTATGGTGGTCATGGGTGTAATGTGGTAGTTTGATTCATGTGTCCCCCCTTCAACTTATGTGCTCTGAATATGTGATCCCCAGCCTATGGCAATTTGGGAAATTGAACCTTGTTGGAGGTGTATTGTTGGGGCTTGTTTAAGGGTGTTATAGCCAGCTCCCCCTTGCCAGTGTTTGGCACATTCTCCTGTTGCTGTTTTCCACCTGATGTTGGCCAGGATGTGATAGCCATCCTCTACTCATGCCATCATTTTTCCTGCCATCATGTATCTTCCTCTTGAGTCTTTAAACTAAAATAATCCATTTCTTCCTACAGGCTGCTTTTGGTAGAGTTCTTTGTACCAGCAATGTGAAATTAACTGCAACATTATCCTAGAAGGAAATTTGGATAATACAGAGACATTTCATGCTAGGTTAATGTTAAATATTTCTACATGTTACACTTACCAGGTCCAACTTGGAATTAAAGAGGTTACTTTGGAGGACATTTGACATAATTGTATATTTTAGAGGTATTTTGGAATAAAAAGGAAATAAGAGTTCTGCTTACCCAATGGAGTATTTTTCTCAATTGAGATGAAGAATGTTTCAACTAGAATTTGGACCTTAAAATTGCTTCACTGTTCCATGACTTTTTTTTTGAGGTAGGGTCTTGCTCTAGTTAAGGCTGATCTGGAATTCACTGTGTAGTGTCAGGGTGGCCTCAATTTCATGGCGATCCTCTTACCTTTGCCTCTTGAGTACTGGGACTAACATGCACCACTATGCCTGGCCACTGTTTCAAGTTTATCTTTGCTGATCTTCAGTATATCTGTCTTATGCTGTAGTGATAGACGGGTATTGAAGTCTCTAGCTATTATTCCTCAACAATCAATTTCTACTTTCAAAGTGGTCAGTTTTTGGTTTATGTAGTATTGTGGGCCCTGGAAAATGAATATATATTTACAATTTTGATTACTTCAATACTTATTATGATTCCTAGCAATATTGTTTCATTTTTATTGTCTATTTTATTTGGGTGTAACCACTTCAATTTTTTATATTTTATTTTATTCATTTTCAAGCATATATATATATATATATATATATATATATATATATATATATAGAGAGAGAGAGAGAGAGAGAGAGAGAGAGTGCACCAGGGCCACCTTCTTGTGGGTCTGGCTTATATGGGTATTGGGGAATTGTACCCAGGACCTTAGATTGATATTTTTTATTAAATTTGAGAAATACGACTCTTATTTTTTATGTAGCATTCTGCCTCTTTTTAAATTATTTTTATTTATTTGCAAGCAGAGAGATACAGAGAAAAAAGAGACTGTGATGGTTAAGTTTTGTTGTCAACTTGACCTTTCCAGTAATCTTTGGTGGGTCTCTGAGGTTGTTTACAGGATGGTAGCCCTCTCAGTAGGGGACAGGGTGTAAGGAAATTCAGGAGAGCTAGAAATGAACATTCCTTCTTGGGAGGGTAGTTCAGGAAGGAAATTCCAGAGAAATGGGAAGCCAACAAGTGTGGGATAGGGTTTCAAGACCCTGCTCTATAGCTTTAAAAAGGGGAAGAAAATTTCTCTCCCTTCACTCCTGCCTGTTTTGTTGTTGTGTGTATGGTGTTGTTGATGGATTTTTCTTTTTCTGCTTGGACCTGTGAAAGGGACCTCTTTCACCATTATGGATCTTCCCCTATATCTATAGTTTCAATAAATCATTTATTCCCATAAACTGTGACTGCTTTAGAGATTCCTCCCAGCAGTGTGTGGCTGACTACAACGGTTTTGGTACCAGGACCTGGGGTGATATTGCTGAGATGAATCTGACCACTTGGATATTGATTTTCTGGAACTTGTGTGCTGGAGTAATGGACATGGGACTGAAGAATCCATTTTATGAAGCAGACTCCATTTTATAAAGCAGACTCCATTTTTAGACTTACTTCCCCCTCCCTAAAGAATGTCTGATCACAAAGACCAGGAAGTAAAAAAAAAGACACCATATAAGGAAGCATATGGCTGTCCTGGAATGTGGGCTGGCCCTGGGATGTGGCTCCAAGAAAGTAACCAATCAAGAGGCATACAGATACAGAAAAGGAGCCAATAGAAATACCACACACCCTGTAACCTAAGCTGTATTATAATTAGATAGCTCCTGTTCATAAATACCCTGCTCCTTTGTTCTTCGGGGCTCCATCTTGCCTAGACATTCATCTGCCTGCTTGTGGAGCCCGACTACGCAGCCGAAGAATGAAATCCTCTTGCTTTTGCATCTGCTGGTGTGGTTATTGGAGTTTTGGGGTATGCTCTCCTGAGAGAGGCCTTGGGGAGTCTTTCATTTGGGGGCTCTCGTCCGGGATTTGAGCGACCCCCTACTCAAATAAACACCACCATCAGGAGGTAAGTCCAGCCGGCATTTTACTTTTTCTGTCTGTACCGTACGGATCTGTACTAGAATCTAGAGAGGGGTTGACGGACCCGGTAACTCTGATTCTCCGCCCTGGGGGACGCCTCAGGGTCGTCTGGAGGATGTCTGGAGGACGAAGACGAGGGGGCAGTCCTCCTCCCAGAAGGAGATTACTCCCTTGCCTCCTTCTGTCTATCTGGTTTCGGTTTTTTTCCGATCTGTGCCGCGCGGCTTCTGGCCCTATGTGTCTGTCTGTGTCCTTGTGTCTGTGTGTCATATTTCGTGTTAATTGCGCCTGCGATGGGTCAGTCACAGAGTACAACCTTGAGTTTAACTATAGATCATTGGGAAAAAAACGTTAGAGAGAGCTCATAATTTATCAGTGGAAAAAAATGAATTACTCTTTGTACTGTTAAATGGCCTTCTTTTAATATGGGATGGCTAAAAAAAGATACTTTTAACAAATCTGTTATTTTGCAGGTCAATGACAAGAATTTCCTCCCAGGACCACTGGCACAGTGCCATACATTGCTACTTGGGAAGATTTAGCCGCCAGCCCGCCTGCTTGGCTGGCTCCCTTTGTCTACCCAGATCCCTCCCCCTCTCCACCAAGTCCCTCTCCTTCTCCACCAGATCTCTCCCCCTCTCCAGCCACCCTTACTCTACCCACACCCCGTCCTGCTCCTCCTACTTCTGACCCTCCCATTTCTGTCCCAGCTCCTCTTCCCTCTACCCGGTGATTGATAAAACTAAACCTATTTTATCCACAGATAATGAGGAGCTATTTGATCTTATGGCGTCCCAGTCACCCCATTATAGACCCCCTGCATCCTCCCCCTCTGCCACTGCCCCTCCAGAGTCCCTATTGCCAGGTTCTCTAGCGGGCCTCAGAGCAGCGGGCCGGAGGCCCACTAATTTGGCACAGGTGAAATCAATTACTCAGGGGGCAGATAAAAGTCCGGCAGCATTCCTAGAGAGGCTGAAAGAAAGCTACAGGATGTATACTCCCTTTGACCCTGAATCGCCCGAGAATTGGGAGAATATCTCTATGGCTTTCATATATCAGTCTGCGCCAGACATAAGAGCAAAGTTGCAAAGTACAAGGTTACACCCTACAGGACTTGTTGAGGGAAGCAGAGAAGGTATTTAATAAAAGAGAAATGCTAGAGAAAAGAGAAGAAAGACTTAGAAAGTTGCAGGAGGATAGAGAAAATGAAAAAAATAAACGAAGGAATAAAAAATTGAGTAGAGTACTGGCCACTATAGTGCAGGAAGGTCAGAATAGTAAGGGAAGAGATAAGATGCAGCCTCATATTGAGCGCGAACAATGTGCCTATTGTAAAGAAGAAGGCCACTGGGCAAAGGAGTGCCCAAAGAAAAACACTTGTGCGTATTGTAAG
>PVHP010050356.1:0-11837 GCA_004024765.1 Zapus hudsonius
AACACACTTGGGCCAGGAAGACTGGGATGAGTACTAAGATATACAGGATACCTTGCCACAAGGACTAATACAGCCAGCCCACAGAGGAGGATATACAACTGATCAGGGATGGGGAGGGGGGGAATTGGGGAATTCGGGATAACAACGCATGGTTTGCCCACTAAATAATGTAACTCATTATGGACAATAAATATATATTAAAAAAAAAAAAACCTTCTACCCACGATCATGCATGCAACCCTTATTTAACTCAATGGGGGAAAAAAGAAAATAAAGGCATGAAAGATGGTGGTAAATGGGAAAGAAGGATGTTAATATATATACACACATATTTTCATGCAGATATATATAGTGTATGAAACTAAAAATTAAAAATTTTAAAGTTCATGAATACAAAAAACTTTATATTTCTAATATTTTATTTTGATTGTTAGCATGAAATGTCTATTTTGCTAAAAATTCTTAATAATCATATAGCATATGATAAATATTATAAAATCTTGATGAACTATCTTTTTATTTTATCATACCACTGTATCAATCCTCCCTATTTTTGTAATGCATAAAATGGTTATTTCTTCATCCCATTACATTTTGAATTCAGAATATTATGACAAACTTTTTTAGTGAGTACTAGGTCCACAGGCACCCAGCACATGCCCAGCATTTAGCTAAGTCCCAAGGATCAAACTCAAGTCAGTTAAGCAAAGCAAGAACCTTACTGGCTGAACCGTCCTCCCAGCCCAACCCCAAATCTTTATTTTTAAATAGTTATGCCTTTGTCGATAATTCTGCATTCCATATTTAAATCTAGTTTTTAGAGATAATAATTAAAATACCTTCCATATACTTGAGAGCAGAATACATCTGAACAGGATAAATACATGCAGGATTTGTGAGAATGCAAAGGTGGATCCAATTGTATTACTGAATTTTTCTTATTTATACAATACTTTTTGTTTTATAACAAATTTAATATACATATATACAGGTAACATTTTATGTGGATTATTTTGTGTTTATCAAATTTTAGTCTTAAAAAGTAGAATGAAATTGCTGTTAAGTGTCTCCCCATTTTCCATCTGGTCTCTAAGAAACATGAAGACATATTTCTGTAGAAAACTTCTATGATTAACAGACTGACAGAATGTGTTCTATGTGCTAATCTTATCTACAATGTTAATATGCCTGGACTTTATTGCCTGGTTTGCCACAGCTCTGCTCACATCATGCACACTTTCTGAGTTGTTTTCATTTTTTGCAGAATGAAGCAGGAGACACGATGGATGGTCTGGGAGTTGTTTCTCAAGTAGATTTTTGGGAGACACTGAGTTTGCAAGATAATGATTATTAACACATCTGAACTTTCCAGCTGATTTCTGAATAATTTTTTGATCATCCATCTATGTTCCAAAATCAATTTCTAACTCTACACATGCTTCAAATGTATGGATTTTATTATGGAAAACAAGTAGACCTTCCTACCACTCGACTCACATCACAGACTACTCTTTCTCAAGTCACAACCTCACCTCCTACACATTTCTCTCTTAAAACTTGATGTCATTAGCTAACATCTCTGAGAAAATTTCCCTCAGCAATCCTATGTACTGATTTTTCATATAGTGGGTAACTTTTAGGGAACCTGGAGGAAAATCCTTGTGCTGCCATTGAAATGAAAACAACTTGGCAGAGTGCTCTTAACTAGTGGAAGAACCCATTCTCTGTGTGTCCCATCTAAGAGCAGATGTCCTCTACCCTCCTGCATTGCAAACAACTTCTTCCACCAATTTGGTATTCAGGAAGCCAGCTGTTTTTCTAGTTCACAGACTTATACAAATAAGTGAAATGTTCATTTGAAGGAGTAAATACTGTTAGGTCTAAATGTGGTCTCTTAATTTAAAAGATAGGCTGTTTTCAAATCACATAGGTATTTTATTAAAATAGTTTCCAAGTGGCCTATTTTCTGTCACTTGATAACCTTAGTGGACTTACATGCTATTTTGCATCATAACGGCATCTCTTTTCCTCTAACACTACCTTAGTTTCTATTTTGGAATTGTCTCCACTGTGTTACACTCTGCCTTCAGAGGAAATGGATTCAAGCCTAGCCTCAGAGAATTTTATCATAGTCTTCCTGTCCTATCATTTCTTTCATTCCCCAGTTTCTTTCTCCAGGGACTCTATATCTTGAGCCAAGAAAGGTAAGACTAGAAAAAAAGTAGTCTATACTTCCCAATTCTACCATGTTCCTTCCAGGGGGTAGTCAAGCTATAGAGATCCTCTTTAGATACCAGAAAATTCTGTTGGTCAGCCTTCTCTCAGATTCTGACAGAGAATCAGTGTCACCGCTTCCCATTACATTCATTTTCTGTTCAATATAGCTACTGGTATTTGCTGCAAAGTGATTATCACATGGTCCACTTACATGCGCTCTTCTCCTCATGCAGCATCTTCTCTCACTATGTCTTGGGCTTGTGGTAGTCATCTCTTTTGTATTCACATATTTTTCATTTTTGCTTTGGCTACTCTTATTCTACAGTGTCAGTTTCCAAAAATTATTTTGGGAGATATTTCTACTTCAATGGTAATGGATATTACATTTAGAAAATAGGGTGATTTTAGTAAGTTAGATATGTAAGATAAACAATAAATATAATTAGTGTGGTAGTTACCTTTTTGTTACTGGAATATAGCACCTGATCAAAAGCAGTTGATGAGAGAAAAATTTTTATTTTGGTTTTTAAGGGGATGCTTCATGATGGCAGGTGGAAAACAGCAACAAGAGAGTAAGCTGAACTAACACTGGCAAGCCAATAAACCTTCAGGTCTACCCCCAGCAAGCACACCTCCTCTGGGAAGTTCCAAATTCCAAATTACTATCAACTAGGGGCCAAGCATTCAAAACACACGAGTTTATGAGGGACATCTGATTCAAACCACCACAATTTGTGAATATAGGATGCAGCTTTTAAATTATACAGATTTATCCTGGCATATACTGGTGAGCCAGTTCTAGATACTTTGACACAGTCATCAGTGAGGATTTCATTTTCTCTGAGGATCATAAGGCCATGCATATTTATTTTTTTATTCTGAAGTTGATCATTCCCATTTAGTACTTATTATCTCCATTGTATCTGTTTGTAATTTTTGTAGTTATTTGCATTACTTCTGCAGACTTTGAAACATCTTATGGACTTTCTTGTTACCACAGAATATTTTAACTAAAATATTTTACATTTTTGAGTGTTCCTATAATTAGTTTAATACAGGTATTTTCTCTTCTGCTCTTATTATTGTAAGGCAGAGTTCCGCTGGTATTTTGGCTCACTGTTTCATGTTTCTAACTGCAACTTCCTTATAGCATGCAACTCCAACAAGTGATGCTGCCTCCCTTATTTTTACAACATAAACCTCACAATTTTAGACATTAGGTGAGTGTTGGCCTATGTACTTTTGATGGCAACTGACAAGAGATTTTGAAGATATTCCTAACCTTCAGTGATGGAGTTAACATGCTAATTTGTGGCAGATTAGTAAGTCTTCCAGGATGTACTTTACAAAGATGAATTTTTCTAGACCATCTTGGTAAATTCTTGATTTGCACAAATGTGTGTGGAAGAGAACTTAATTTATTATCTGGAACCACATTAATAATACTTTGGCCTGTGTGCACTTTTCTGTGAAATTACTGCTCATGCTTTTATTGTGATAGAGTCAGATGGCTAAGCATAGATTTGGGGCAAAATAAAGACTCCTGATCTTATTTCTGGCGATCAAGTCCCTTAAATGCATTAGAGTTCTCATTACTTCTCATCTGACAACCCCACTTTGAAGAATTAATCATTACTGAGTAGAGTCACATTTAAACACAGGAACACTGGAGACAACCTAAGTCTCTGGAAAAGAATATGCTAAGAAGATAAATCCTTATGAACTAAAATTAGAATCCATTGTATGAGAAAGAAAATATCTTAAATAACCTTTTCTCATAAAAATTGAAAGTTATTAACATTTATAATAGTGTTTGTACAGTGTTATAGACAAAGTAGATCCAGCAAGGAGAGAGTTATTTACATGGAATGTATTATTCTTCATTGTTTTACTGTACTAAGGGCATCTAAATATAGCATTATGACATCCTTACAAGGTCAAAAGCAAATTATTATCATTACCTAAATGTAAGTACACATAAAAATTTATAAAGTACTCATGCAAACATAAACACACCTATTGATGTAAACTTAATACATTGTTAGAAGTAAAAACAAACAAAAAAAACAGTCTAATGAAATACAATGCATAGTGAGAAAAAATATGTATTTGTTTCTTTTTGTATGCCCTGTGATCCAAATAGAGCTCCGAACAATAAGGATATAGTCCTTATTTCCTCCTAATTATCTGACCTAAACATAGTGTACTGAGAAATTTATAACCAGGGCCATCATAGCACATGTCAAAAGCAGTGAGAGTATCCAGGCTTTGGATGCTTAGAAATAAGTACAATAAAACAGAAATATGTTCCTTGAAAGAACATTAACTTTAAACATAGCTTTTAAAATATACATTCCTTGGTTTGATGCTTAGTAATGCTAAACTGAACTGGACAAATGATGTTAATTGGGGAGGAAAAAATGGAAGGGCAGAAGAGGCAAACCCAGCAGAGAGCCTCATTACTGGGCTCAGAAGATGAGAGTTCCTAATGAGTGGAACTGAACATTGAAGACAGGATGATGTGAGGGGTACAGCAGCCATGTACACACTGATGGTGTGAGGGATACAGATGACATCTACACACTGATGAAGTGAGGGGTACAGACGTCATTCATACACTGATGGTATGAGGGGTACAGATGTCATCTACACACTGATGAAGTGAGGGTAACAGAAGTCATATACATATTGAAAAAATATACAATGGAACAAAATCCAAAGGAGGGAATACAATACACAGAGGCTGTTCTGTTATGATTAAGAAAGTGCCTGGGAGAGAGGGACAGTCAAGCAGCTCTTCTCATTAAAGACTTATTCCTCTGCTTCGACCTGTGTGGCATAACACAGATGATGTACTGCACAGGGTGACATCTGCTCTCCCCAGTGGGCATGCTGAGGCTGATGAAAGTCTGATTGACATGCAATTGAAATATGTGACTGTTTTTCCTTGATGTCAGATTTTACCCCTGTCAATATAAAGGTGAGTCCCTCCTAGCAACTACCAGAGGGCACAATGTAATTCATAAAGTTGTTCTAATATTCTACCAGAACAGTATTAGTGCCCTTGATGACCATGGTATAAAATCTTTTCTTACTCTACCAATAAAATGCAGGTAAATTAAAAGTTCCTACTTTGCTCAAAGCAGCAGGTAGTTCATGAATCCTCATCTTAGGGAGCAAAGCAGGCATATTACACTGGGATACTGGCCTGTAGGCAGTGCCCTGGGAAGTTCAGCACCCCTTTGATTTCAGAAGAACTATAATTGTCATATCTGACTTTCTAAGCTTTCTTGACAAAAAGTTTTTAAGTTCACAGTATACTAATATTTAATTATTTTACAGGTGAAAATTAATCTACAAGTCTGCCACTCTGCTAGAACTTTGAAATATGTCCACAAGCATATATAATTTGTGCTTGTAATCACACCATACACATAGCACAATGGAGATAAGCTTTTTAAAAAGCATCACTTGCCAGGCATTGTAGTGGCACACACCTTAAACCCCAGCACTTGGGAGGCTCAGGTAGGAGTATTGCCATGAGCAGAAAAGGCACCAGTTTTCTTTTCCTGACAACATGCAATACTTGAATACAAAATGTTCCCAGCTGCTCATTTATTTAATTAGCACAACTTCTGAGAAACAAAATAGACCCTATAGGCCAATCAATATAAAGAAAGTTCATGGATTCCTCCTAAATCTACACCACAGTGTATCTAACAAAAAGACATTAAAGATATAATTCACATTTCTATACTACACTTATCTTACCTCTTCTCCAGACAGATAGTAGGCCGACAGCAGTCCACCAACAAAGCGTATATTGACTTCAAAAACGGAAATCTCAGCATTCTATGGAAGGAAAACAAAGGAGGTTCAGATGGAAAGATAGCACACACGATAAAGTCCAGGTGTGATCAGCTGCAGGAGTTTAAAGTCTGCTCAAATCCTAAGTGCTTGCCCAGGAACACTAGTATACTGGGGGGGGGGTAGTTTAAAGTCTGTTCAAATCTTGTGTGTTTGTCCAGTGACACTGGTACACTGGAGGAGAAAGTCCTGCCTCTCAAAGGGTCAAATATGGCTAAGTAGATTAAAAGTAATTTTAACATTTAAAATAAAAATTATAACAAATTATTTGTTAAAGCTCTTTCTTCCTTTTGTTCCAAAACAGATATAATTGTTGGTAGTCTCTACTGAACAAATGCGATAGGACCAGGACTTTGTTCTATTCTGTGTTCTCCTCTATTTTATTCATCTGCTTGTGTTTTCTTTCTGACTGAAGGCGGCAGCCCCAGACTAGTCCAGCTTCTCCACATTATGGCTGGTAGCCTCACACTAGTCCAGCCATCCCTCTTATGTTCCAGGAGCACAAATAGAATGCAAACAGTGTCTGAAGTAGGAGACTTGAGTTTCAGTGGTTGTTTCTAACTTTTGTTTCAGAGAGTCATACCTCTGAGGCTGTATTTTCTATCTGAATAAAGGATATGACGATTACAATGTCTGCTGCATACTGTCAGATGGTTCTTGTTTATATCAGTAATATTTTACTGTTATTATTTACAATATATCATGTACCATGCTAATATCTTATTTCAGTCTTTAACCCTCACAATGATCTTATGATTGTTATTCTTATGCTTTATTTACAAGAGGAGAAACAGATATAGTGGTGTTGCGGTCAGCTTTCTAGTTGCTGCGCAGGAAGAACCCAAGCAAAAGCGGCTTGTGGAGGAATGGGTTTATTTGGCTTACGGACTCGAGGGGAGACTCCATTCTGGCAGGGAAAACGGTGGCATGAGCAGAGGGCTGAACATCACCTCTGCCACAGCACTGCAAACAGCGGCAGGAAGGTGTGCCAAATACTGGCAAGGGGAAGCTGGCTTTTAACCCCCATAAGCCTGCCCCAACAACACAGCTTCATCGAGGTTGTAAAACCCAAACTGCCATCAGCTGAGGATCAATCTATCAGAACACATTCAATTGTTTGTGGGGGACACCTGTATCAAACCATGACAAGTGGTTAATGTGATCTCTTAAAAAATGTGGGTGTGTGCATGCATATATGTAGGTGCATGTGTGTGTGCAGGTGCACATGCAGGCCAGAGGAAAACACTGATGTAATTCCTCAGAACACTGACCACCTTTCATGAGACAGGTCTCTCACTGGATTTGAGCTTCCCAGTTAAGCTAAACTGGCTGGTTAATGGGACTTATCATTCCTCTGGTCTCTATCTCTTAGTGCTGGGACTACAAACGCCTGCTACTACACCAGGCATTTTTATGTGGGTTCTGGGGACCAAGCTCAGGTCCACACGTACTTGCAAGGAAAGCACTTTATGACAGCTATTCTCCTAGCCTTTCTGTGACTTTGAAGATGGCATAACTAATAAGTGGTGGAATCAGGATTTGAACAGGAATATTCCGATTCTTGGTCCAATGCTTGGTTATTCCAACCCCTCACAAGCTATGGCCATGCCTGATTATCAATGTTTATATAACTATGACATAATTAGTAATTACTACCAATACTATCTTATTATTTTATAATGCTTGACTAGTAAATGTATGTGTCATATATTTTGTTACTTGATAATTAGCCCAGCTGACCTACAATTGATGTGAGGTACACTTCCAAGGCTTGGTTTCCTCTTTTCTTATTCATTGGCTCTACTAAGTAAATGCCACTTTTGCCTAACATCAAATAATTCACTGATGATGATGAGAGGGAACAGGAAAGTAAGTATATAGTGCCAATTTTTATAAGATGAATTTAGTCAAAATCTTCTGAGATACTATTTCCTTTAGCAGACATGTGCCAGGCCTGTCCTAGGTGCTAGGAACACAGCAATGAAACTAACTGAATCTACATCTTAATGGGAGAAAGAATTTCCAAAAAAAGAGATGAGATCCAGTTATTTTATTCCCACATGCTCTCTCTGACGAGGTATAAGCATCTCATAATTAAAACTATTTTTCCTGCAAAAGAAAGATTATGAAAACAAGTTAGGGTAGAAATTTATTAGGTCAAAGTTCAGTAGAAGCATTATAAGATAAGACTTTTGGTGATTTTAACTTACAATTTGTAATGTGCTAGTAATACACTTTGGTTAAAGGCACTCTACATTTGTGTGAGTTATCTTTCGAGTGTATCATTCTGTCAGGATCATGTAAGTACTAGTAAGAGCTTTTAATAGTCTACAAAATGACAGGTAAGGGAAAAGGAAGAGAATCTATCAAACTAGTTTGGTTCACATTACTATATTTCTCATATCGAACAGTAATAATGTCTAATAAAATCTAATGAATTTAAGTCCTTAAATCATATTCCTTTCAGTCTATACATGGGCTTTTCAGTTTTAAACTAAAGAACAGTTCCTGCATTTCTGCTTATTCAGTCTATTAAGGTGATTTGCTTTTCCTTTTTAGCTATGGGTTCATTGCACATGCATTTTCTCTTCCTCCTATGAAAATTTAACATAAGTCAGAGCCTTTCTATAGACATGTGATCAAAATTATTACAAGGTAAAGGACTGACCTATGTCACATGCCATCAGATGTATATCTTCATGTAGACATCCATCACTTCCTAGAGGCAGTTTTTCACCCAGCTATTGATCTAGCTGTGTGTACTGCAGATCCTAAATTGCATTTATCTTGCTGTCTATAAGATACTGAGACAACCTGTGCTGTTCTCAAGGTCAGTTGCTATGGCTTTGAGTTTCATGGATGCAATCATCAAGAGAGCCCAAACCACCACTCTGGCAGTTAGTTGAAACTATACAGGTTTTTAGTGACTATAAAATACTTGTCTTTGAAAATCTTGCTCACGAATGTCACATTACCACCAGTAATTTTCAACAGTCACCATCTTCCAGTGTTTGGAAATTAGAACTATATTTGAATTACAAAACATATATTTCTTTCTCCCTCATTTTCCCAAAGTTCAATTATTTACAATCTTATCTTGACTTCTGTTACTATTCTAGAGCATGTGATCATTTAGGCCAGAACTTATGATTCCTAAATTTGTAAATTACTCTATTACTAGCTCTTCTTCTGAGGCTTTCTACCCTGACCTATAAACATGGGATTCTTAGGTTATTATCGTTCATGAGAAACAATAAGAATTACTAACTGATGCTCCACTACACACCAGTGCAACAGTTGTGTCTGACAATAACTGCCCCATGACAACCTAATGTAGTAACCATGTTTAATAACAGTGTCCCAGTAGAGACACACGCAGTAACCATTCTTTACCATGCACTGGAAACAACACGATACTTCACAAAGGAACTCTGTGCTACCCACTATGTAATGTGAATCAACTCACAATGCCTTACTAAAAAGGAGTTTTAGTGACTTACAATATGAACCAGTGATAAGCATTTACTTCATTCTTTCAAGTGATAAAAACAAAATGTTTGCTTAGAGATTCATTCTTGACTATATGATTTGTTTATGTTTAGGAACACGATAGGAAAAAACTGCATTAAGTGTTCCAGGTTCAGATTCATTTTTCTTCTTCTCTCACAATAAATTTAGATATGTTAACCTTTTTTTTTAAAAAATGCACTGTCAATTAAAATACTTTACCAAGAAAAATTTACATATAAGCAATAATGTGTCTATAACTAGAGTGATATTACATGTTTTCTCTGCAAATCAAATAGTTTTTCTCTTTTTGGTAAAGCTTTTTCGATTTCTCCTTGTTTCAACCAGATTGAAAAAATTCCATGTACTTTTTGAAAGAAAATATGTTCAAACAACGTCTTGAAGCCCTGAGTAGATGGGTGACTACGAGACATATTCTCATGTGTGGTATAATAAAACTAACAAGAAAACAGTAATCTTGGGATGGAGAGATGGCTCAGGGGTTAAGGAAGTTGCTTCCAGAGCCAAAGGATATGGGTTCAATTCTCTAGTACCCACATAAGCCAGATGCACAAAGTGGTGCATGTATCTGGAGTTCATTGGCAATGGCTAGAGGCCCTGGTGTGCCTATGTTCTCTGTCTCTGTCTTTCTGTCTCTCTCTGTCTCTGTCTCTCTGACTCTCTGTCTCTATCTCTCTGCTTACAAATAAAATATTTTTAAGAAAACAGTAATCTTGAAGACCTTTATAATACAATGACTAGGGAAAAAAATCAATATACCTTTCCTAATCTAAATGTATGTACTACCCTTTTTAATATGGGAAGCCCTATTCTGTGGACACTATTAATAACATACTTTTTAAAAGGAAAATATAGAAATGCCCAAACACCCAAAAAAGAGCTGCAACAAGTGTTTCCAGACCTCTCATATTTGATATAGTAAAAGTGTGAGACATGTGGCTGTAATTAAAAAATATATTTTGAAAAGTATATCCTACAATTATCATTAACAGTCATAAAATCAGAGCCTACCAGTTAAACAAGATCTAATTTAAAAATTTACATAAATAAAAGTTGAAATATCAGTATTTTAGCAATCATTTAATAACAGCTCAATCCCATTACCTTATGAGTGACATTTTCCTTGGCCTCTATATACCCTGATATCCCTCGTTTCCCATGACTTGTACAACACAGTAATGTCACTGGTAGTGGTCTGAGACTAGCCAACAGACATCCATTACATCTTGTCCATCACTTTAAGAAGTGATCCTTTGCTCTCTTAAAGTAAAACAATTCCTCATCCTCCACCCAACCCCATCCCCCTAGTTCAGAGTTGCTCAGATTATCACTGGTGAGGAAATCAAGGAATTGTTTCAGTATTTGGGGAAGTTTGGAACAACAGTTATAATTATCAAGCAGACTAACCCAAGAATAAGAGACTTTTTACTATTCATGGGCCTAGTGTTATCAATAAAACTAGTTTATATGTGTACCTGTGTGTGTGGGGGGTTGCAGACACTACTGTAGTGAGCCGTTCCTGTGAGGTAAGGGGGCGGGGCGGCCCGGCCCCATTCCTGGGGCGAGTCCTGCCACTCCTATCTACTGGACACCACGCGGTCCTCTTCTTCGTTTGAGAGCCTGCTGACCACACCTGTAAGATGGCGCTGGTTTCTGCTCCCTACCTCCACGGAGGTATGCATTCCAGGGGATTATTAATTCCTTGTATGGAAATGGCTTAATGCCTGGCATGCTTCCGTGTATATGGACCAATTGTATGTAATGCTGATAGGTTGTAGTTTGACTTAAAAATCCCTGCACATCCTGAGCACGAGAAGAGAGAAGAAGAGAGAAGAAGAGAGGAAGAAGAATGAAGAAGTAACTAGTAAGATTGTAACTTGCAAGGTCTCCTGAATAAAATTGCTGCAGAGAAGAACTCGTGGTCGTGTTCTTTCTTGCTGGTCAAGCTGGGACTCGACATTTTGGTGACCCTTATGGGGAAACTCTCAAGGACGGTTCAGAACTCTCACAGGGCAGTGGCGCTGGTAAGTCCCCGGGGAAATAGGGGATCTGCGATAAAAGGCGGGGAAGTAAGGGAATCTGCGACAAAAGCGGGGAGGAATATTTGCTCTTATCTGTAGATAAAGAAGGAGCAGGTGTAGTTTGTGTCTGCAGCGCAAACTACGGAACAAAAGTGAAACTAATAATTTTTGAGATGGGCGCTACTCACTCGCACCCAATTTTCC
>PVHP010050357.1:0-11791 GCA_004024765.1 Zapus hudsonius
ATTCCCATGGAATTTTCTGATTTTATTTTACATAAAAGTTACTTTGCTGTTACTATGACCAAATACCTGTCC
The DNA here is from genome assembly GCA_004024765.1 of Zapus hudsonius. NCBI lineage: Eukaryota > Metazoa > Chordata > Mammalia > Rodentia > Dipodidae > Zapus > Zapus hudsonius. Next base: position 73 of record PVHP010050357.1, read on the forward strand.
AAAAGCAACTTAAGGAGGAAGGGCTTATTTTTGGCTCACAATTCAAGGGGTGCAGTCCATCATAGTGGAAAAGCAAAGCAGCAGGATCAAGGGGGAGCTGGTTACATTCATCTCACAGTCAGGGGGCAGAAAGAATGGTGCTGCTTGGCGTCTCCCTCTTTATTCAGTTTGGTACTCCAACCCATGGAATTGTGCTTCCCACATTCGGGTTGAATCTTCCACCTCAATTAGCCTAATCATGAAAATCCCTCACAGACATACCCAGACAATTGTTTTCACAGCAATTGTAAACCCTGTCAAAGTGACAACTGAGGTTAACCATCACACAATCTCTCCCAGGTTTTCTCACTTTGGCAATTGATGTGCCAATTTGTGGTTTTTATCACACCTGTCTTGACTTTGCTCTCTAACTCTCCACCTTTCCAATGTGCCACTAAATACTCTTGGTTTATGTCTCCATGTTTCAGCATGTGTTTGACATTGTTTGGAAGAAGTATTTGTCAGAATCATTTGATATTATTTTCCCTCTGAAGAAGGGCATGAACCATCTGTGCCTTTACTCCTAGCTGGAAAGGATATTGAACCTAAGAAGGAAAATGAGGCTCCAACAGGTGAGACAGATGTTAGCATATTTATGGTTCACCACCACCCCTAGAGTACAGCTTTTTGGAGTCCCATTATTTGCGTTTGCTGGGGCCCTCCTCAGCTCTGAGAGGTTGACTAAAACACCTTACAGGTATACTTTCAGTTCAGCAAATACCGCCGCGATGTACTCTTTCCTGTCTGGGATTTCTGCCTTGTGTTGCCTCAGTATTCTGATATATCTTTGATTCCTTGAGGTAGATTTTTAATGATGTATTTTAGCAGGGTCTGATGCACTCTTTCCCTAGAAGGTAGTTTGACTTGTTCAAATTACTTGGTTTTTCATTACTTAAAAGAGAAACCTATTCTTGCCTTCCAAATCTTCTCTCAAATACATTAAATTTTTTTTGGTCAATTTTCTGGGTGATTCTCTTCATCTATCTTCACTGATGCAACCCTGCTAGTTTTGTTGTGACTCATAAAGTAACAAAGGTTTTCATCAACTCTATCAAATCTAATATCTTTTCCAGACTTGCAATTTTACTTTGAAGTAAATGTGAGCTTAATTTTATCATAGATTTATTAAAATATAGGATGAGTATCTGAACCAGCACTAATTCTACTAATAGTCATTAATAAATATTTTTGAGGCACGATTCTACTTTCCCAAGCAATCTTATGACTAAAAAACTCAGATAATGAGTCACATGAGAATGATCTTATGTAACTTGTGTGACTTGTTTCCTCAGTTCCTGGAAGCTTCCAGGATACTCTCTTTAACTTTGGTGTGTTTTGAATTTCGTGGAGATGTTTCTGGGAATTTGTCTTTGGCCTTCATTCCACTCAGCACAACACTCACTTATTTCGATGTGAAGCCAGGCATCCTCAGCTTGGAGACAATGGCCTCTTCATTCTTATTTGATCTGACAACATGATTTCATCTGCTTGCTGTCCCTTGAAGATTTCACCAAATCTCTGGTCTGATGACCAGAAATGTACAACTTCAAAAGAACAGAAAGAACATATTCCAGGTTCTTTACAAAAGTATTAGCCAACATTTTTAAGCTAGACATATTTGAAATAGAAAAATGGCATCATAAAATTCACAGTTAATAAAAACACAAGCCAATGACTAAAACTTAAATGTAGATCATTATGAAACATCAGAAAATTGAGCAGTGATTCATTTGTTAGCAAATATAATGGAGAAAAGTTCCTAATCTAATTTAAAAACACTGCTGATGTATCATTTTATAACATTAAGTAAAATCAGTACCCAAATAGTGGTATAATTTTTAAGAAACATAAAAATTATACAGACGGCCTACTATCATTTAAGAAAATTATATGGCATGTTATGGAGGCCACACTCCTGCTCATCTCTCCACTTCCTCTGTGGTTCCCCTGGCCCCAGTTGATGTGTTAGGTTCTTCTGCCAAGGAGTCAGCTAGCATTTCTGGTCTTGTTGGTAGAATTAGGTGGTCTGTGGTTCTCACTGCCTTCTGAAAATTAAGAACAGTCTCCAATGCAGTGTGGGATCAGCATAGGTTAAATAGGATAAGCATTGTTAATTTTGTGAGATTATAGTGTCTGTAGCCTCTCTTTGGCCCCATGGTTAGTAGAAGCTTCTCCTTAGAGTCCAGATTCTTAGTCTCCATCGGAATTTGGCTTGTATACCAGTTCTAGCTCTGGGTTCCTTGCCACTAAATGGGTCACTTCGCTAATCCGAGAGCCCTTGATGACCCACCTAGGTTGAGTGCCACTATTGCACAGGTGTGCACTTCTTGTCACAGTTGTTGCTGTCACATAGCACTGTCCCTTGCTTTCTCTCAACATTGTTGGCCAGTTTCTCCTGGAAGCTCATGTAGTGTATTCCAGCACTATACTGGCTAACCATCTAGGAACTGGCTTCTTTCCCCATTCTAGCCTGTCTCTTGATGTTGTGTGACAGCAGCCTGTGGTGTATTCAGCAATTAGGGTCTTATCATTTACTTCGGGTGGGTAATCAAGTGCTTTGACAGAAGCCTGTCTTGTTTTGGAGACCTTATAGGTCTCTCTGATCAGCAGTTCAAGCACTGATTGTATTAGGGTGAGGCTTCATCCCACCCTCTTCAGGGCCCTTCTTACCAGACAACCCTCCCATTTTCCTTTGGAGAGTTAAATCTTTTAGCCTACTGTCCAAGAGGAAGGAGTCTTTGGTACCTATTAATTTTTTTTTTAGTTTTGTGTACATCTCTCCTTGCCTTCCCATTCCCTTCCCACAAACCTTTGCATCCCCATTAACTGTCTCTTGAGTTGCATGTCAGGTTTGCTGGTAGTTGAGCTAATCCTGATTAGAATCCTCAGATGAGGGAGGATATGTGTCAATTGTCTTTCTGATCTTGTGTGAGTTTGCTGAGTATGATCTTTTCCACATCCATCTATTTTCCTGCAAATTTCATTATATAATTTTTCCTTACTGATAAGTGTATTTCCTTTGTGTATATGTACCACAACTTTTATATCCATTAATCTAGTGATGGGTTTTTGGGTTGATTCCAATTCTTAGCTTTTGTGAATTGAGCAGCTATTAAACATGGTTGAACAAATGTCTCTGTATAGAAGGGAGGAGCCTTGAGGGTAGATGACCAGTAGAGGAATAGCTGGGTCAGTTGGAAGCTCAATTTTCATCTTTTTCAGGAGCCTCCACACTGATTTCCATAGTGGTTGTACAAGTTTGCATTCCCACCAGCAGGGAATGAGGGTTTCTTTTTCCACTTGTATCCTTGCCAAAATTTATTGTTGTAGATTTTTCAATAATTGCCATCCTAGCTGGAATAAGGTGGAACTTCATAGTTGTTTTGATTTGTATTTTTCTGATGATTAAGGATGATGAACATTTTCTTAAATAAGTATTAACCATTTGTGTTTTTCTCCTTTGTGAATTCCCTGTTTGGTTTACTAGTATTTTTGATGTTTATGAATTATAACATTTCTGTCAGTATTCTCCCAAGAAATTACTTGCAAAAAACTACTTTAAAACTCAAACTTGTGTTCTAAATTAAGATCCCATTCTTTCTGAATATAATGACCATTTGAGGACAGACTGACTCTTTTCAGAGCCAAATAAGAAGATTCAGTGGAAAGGACTTTGAACAGCCCAGCTGGGGATGAACGAATACCAGATCTGGACTTCATGTTCCAATACAATAGAAACTGTAACGAAAGGAGAGAATAGTGTAACTGCAGATATTGAGAGGATTTCAGACTAAATGTAATGAGAAATTTTCACAACATTATGAGAAGATAATCATCTTCAAGGAGTTGAACTGAGATCAATGGGAGATATCTTCTATCTGGGTGGGTCAAAAACCAAAGGTCTGTGAAAGGCATTTGTGCCTGCCTTTAAGAAAATAAATATTTTGCATATTAGCCCCAAATCAATAATTTTAAACAGTCTAACCTTTATTCAGTTTTTGTAGTTTCTCATTAATGCTTTGCTAAGACAAAGCATAAACCTAATGTATATGATCATATTACTAGGTCACACTGATGCTAATTACTAAGTCGCTGAAATCATTAGTCTGTGTGACATTTAGACCAGATATTTAAATACAACGCAAGATCTTTAAAGGGCTTCTCACAGGGCTGGCAGAACTTCAGTCTTCCAGAAAGTTCTTGCTTCTTTCCAAAGAAGCTCTGCTGCTTCAAATTAATCAGAGGGGCGGGAGTCCTCAGGCTTAAACTGCAGCTGACTTCTTTCTCTTAGGATTATCTGTAGATGGTGTGTCCCAGGACAAGGGGCCCTGTAGCTATTTCCTCTGAATTGAAACATTCCCTTATGGAGGGAGGAGGGAATTTCATAAGACTCAGGAAGTAAACAAAACTTACAAGGTTGAAGAAGCTCCTAAAATTTACAAGATTCACAAGTCTTCTCCCCATAGTTAAGTAATCAGTAATAATATTTCACAAGTCCTCTCCCCAAAGTTAAATAATAATTGCTGCACAGAGAGGCTCTGATTGGTTGAGCAGGGAGCTCTAGGGAGGCAGAGGAGATGAATCTTGCTCATTCTTTTCCATGATGCAGCTGCCCAAGAGTCAACCATGCTCTTTTAAGTAGCCTCATCAACTCACTGGTTCACTGAACTGGATGAGAGAGAGAGAGAGAGAGAGAGAGAGAGAGAGAGAGAGACTGTCATTGGTGTCCTATCTTGGATGCATAGATGTTTGTTCACATATCCCCAGGAAAAGTAACAGAACACAAAGTATGTCCAACATTTACTCCTTTGTGTGACAGATGCTGAAACTTCAAATGTGCTGTATAAAGTAGTTTTTGTCAGGCTAGGGAGATTGCTCAGTGGTTAATGGCAAAGCCTGCCTCCCCAAGTTTGGTCCTTCCGAGTGCCTATGTAAAGCTATCCTTAATTACCTTCTCAGTCTAGTTAGAGCTACACTGAGAGTTAGGCTTCAAACATATGCATTTGGGTGGAATGGGGTGGGATAGAGGACATGAGCATTCAGTTCAAAGTATCAAGGAAGCTTGCATTGGTCCAGCATCTACAGTCAGCAGCTGTGGCTTCATGAGTAGCAGTGCCCCCAATGAGCTCTCCACGTTGGAAAAAGAACCAGGTGCAAAAGATTTGCAATCCAGAATTTCCCAAGTCATTTACTACAAAGATACTTCCATGCTTGACCAGGACTTGGAAAAGGAAGAAAAGCTTTAAATTTTCATGTGACTTTGGATGTTGCCAAACCTTTTTCAGAACTGTTAGACTAGGACATCTGTGTTAGAGTCATAATAACACTTAACTGTTTAATTGATCTCCCACTGCAAATTTCTTAAAATCCCATAAATTATCTTTTGTTTGTGTAAATTATACTCTAAAGGCAGAGAAGGAAATGATGCATTTTAAATTTTTATCAAAATAAAGCAGTAACTGCATAAGTTATATAAAATACTGGAGAAAATGTCTTAGAAACTAATAAGAGAGTAAGGGAGGAAACATTGTACACAACACAGTTTTGCAGAGATGAATCCTTTTATTCTAGTCATCACTATTTGAAATGATGTCTATCCTTTGTGTACTAGAGGATTCTGGAGAGAGCTAGGTGCTGTGATGGGTAGTGGACCTCTGTTCTGTCCTAGGGAAAGGGAACAGCTGACCCCGGGAGTCTGTGGTGAGTTTCGGAGTATCACTCAGGCAGAAGACCCAGGAGCACAGAGCATTCATAAATCAGGAATTATTCTCTGGGAGATGCCCACTAACAGGCACCTGGGTTCTTTGAATAATTTTTTGACTTCTGTTTATGTTATGGGTTGTAGGAGCCTCAAGTGACAAGTTGCATTTTCTCGAAGGGTCTGTTCAAAAAACCTTAAACAACGATATTGTTCATTTTCCAATTTTGGGTAAGACTTAAGGCTGATTTACTCAGTTTCACAAAACATATATCTAGGGGCAGTGTCAAAATTAGAAGACAAATCCATTTTCCTCAATGGGAAATATTAGAAAATGATTGCCTAGGGGCAGTTAATTTTTGTTGTGTGGTGTGTTATTCATTTCCTTGGGCACTTTTCTATGTTTTGAAACAGTATGTTAAATGAACCTGTCTTGGATTTAGCTGATGCCTCAAAGGCAAAGAACAAGATAGAAATTATTGGCCAAGCATCCTCATATTCCAAAGTGGATGCCAACAATTCTTCATCATCTAGGATATGAGAGACACTGAGATATGCATTGCCTTGGTGCTGAGATATTCTAGGGCTTTCCCTTGCTAAGAGAGGAACAGCTAAGTGCCTCCGGTTCACCTCAAGCCCGAGGGAGGCAGATTTGACACACTGAGCTGAGAGAACCATTGAACTTTTGGTCTTCGTCACAGTAAGGACCGAGAGGGTGGGAAGGCATTTGGGGACAACTACTGCTCTCGTTCTAATGGCAGCGGTGATGATGTCCCCTGAGACAGTCAAGCAGAAAAGAGAAACACCTGCAAAACTAGCCTTTAAAGAAGCTTAATGTAGTGGTGGGCAGCTGATAGGAGCCCAATGTTAGAAATGGGTCTGAGAATGACCACTCAATCCAAAATACATCAGCAAGGCAATGTTTACTTCTGCAGAAGGATGCTTAACTTTTTAAAGGGTCCAGGAAAGCAAGTACACCAGCTGGAGGTCTGCCGGGCATTTTTATATTTCCTAATCCAGTCGGGATCCTGGATTTTACATTGAGTCAGAGTTTGACTTCACAATCTCACGGGATTGCTCAAATATTCAAACAAATTTCTAGGGAAAAATATAAGTGAATGGAAGACTTAGGGACCTTTTACCAAATGTATAAATACAAGCTTTGGTTTCACTGCTTATCGACTCTTGTTCTCATGAAGGGGGGCTTCTCACAGAATGCCATCCTTCCAGAAAAGTCCATTTCTCTCTCTCTCTCTCTCTCTCTCTCTCTCTCTCTCTCTCTCTCTCTCTCTCACACACACACACACACACACACACACACACACACACACACACTCCTTACACCAACAAGTTCATCTGTGTGTGTAAGGTGGGCCCTCAGTGTGCTGCAGTTGGGGACTGGGGTTTGGACAAGGCCAGCAGTACTACAGATGTCACCAGGGCTTCGGGCCCTGCAGAGAGAGGTTTCCATTGTCGGATTTTAAATCTCTGAGAAGCTCATAGGAGGATCTTGTGAGTGTAAACATACACCAAGTCCAGAAAGGCGCTCTGGCGTCCTGCTCCCCCAGGGGTTCATCAAACATGAAGCAGGAAGGAAAGAGCCAAGAGCCAGGCAGGATCAGACCTGGCCTGAGGGTGTTCTAACATGGAAGGACATAAAGAATTTAGTTATCATACTGTACAACACAGTTCAGTTACTAAAAGAGCAACTTCCTTTTATATTTGAGAGTAGCTGGAAAAATTTTATGGAGTCTTACATTTTGTGTTCAGCTAGATGCAGAATTAGTCCCAGTAGTGAGCTTAAGGGTGTGTATGGGCCTCTGCTTCTTCACGCTTCTTCCTGCGACCCTCTCATCCATGTGAGTCTGGCCAGGTGGGGAAGGGGGACCTAACCCTGTCTTTTAATGTCTCTTTAATTCTGGTCTCTCTACTCTGTCTGTCTGATGGTCTCTAAATCACCATGTGTGGATTCTCATTCTGGGTCAGACATGTGGACTATCTCCTTCTCCCCCCACTTACCCCCTTGAGCTTATGTCAAGTGTGTTCCCCTCTTTAATTTCAACCTCCCCACTCTCTGTTTCACAGTCTCTGAGTTTACTATGTGCTGATTGTCACTCAGGGTCTGCCACGTGTTTGCAGCACCTTTGGAACCTCACCTTCTAAGCCCCAGTTGATTTGGCTTTCCACATGTTTGCAAACCCTTCTGAACTGCATTTTGTAAGCCTCAGTTTCTCTAACTCTCATGGGTTCCCAGCTTCATTCTAACTTTACTCTCTAAGCTTCAATTTCTCATGAACTTCCATCTCTTGGAGGTATGTTTTCCACCTGAAAATGTTGCACTCCTCCCTTTCCAGTCCCAATTCACTTCAATTAAACTCCACAAATTGTGATTTCTCCTCAAAAAACTCAATAATTCATAAAAAGGGTGTATATATATATATATATATATATATATATATATATGGAGGACACAAAAGGTAAAAATGGTAGATAATTTTGTGCTTGTATGTATTCTGTGACACAATACGTCATTGGTTCAACAGCTGTATTTCTGTAGCAGTACCCTGGGTAAAACTCCTAAACCCATCAAACTCTCTGGTACTTATTGTTAGATGGCTGTTTTTCTTGTGAAGCCTTGTTCTCTAAAGCACAGTGTGATGCCTGCCATGTAACAGGTGCTGCATGGGGGGGGGGCTGGACAGGAAGCTGCTGTGAGATAGCCCTACTTAGGACATTATTGCTTTCCAAGACTTTGTATGTTCAAATCCCACCAGCAACATTTGTCAGTTCTGTGAAAAGTTTCTCAGTGCCTCTGAATCCTAATACAGACATAAGAGTAATTTTATCTCACTGGACTTTTAGAAAGCACATGTAACAATATATAGGCACACAGCCTGACTCTTTCCACGTTCAGCTTGTAGTAGTGATAACTTTCCTTATCTGTAAACCCGAGCTACAGTTTAGCCTCTCCTAAGGAATAGAGTTTACAGCCTACAAAAACTTGATGACTTGAATTTTAGTAAAAAAGGAACATGCTGTTGAAAATAGCCCCTCCTTTCCTCTTTCCCTTCCTCATGGTGATGAGGCCAGAACAGATAGAGAGACTGCCAATGTCCACCTGCGGCCCAGGCAGGAAGTAGCACAGTGAATTTTGTAGATGACAGTATATGACACAATGTCCAAGTAAAGGTGTGTATGCTCTTGCAACCTGCAGACTGTTGGCAGGACTTGTATTACTCCCAGTTCCTGGGAAGAACGGGGCATGACAGGGAGGCTCTGTCTAGGGAAGTCGGAGGGTCAGTTTTGAGACAGTGGAGAGTGGGCAACTATGAGCAAACCTGGTTACTGTGGTTTCTGGGGCTGGAGAGAGTGAGGCAGGGCAAATAGGTTTAGTATTCTTGCACTGCCTGATCGCAGTGGGAGTGGGGTGTAGGGGATGACCCCTGGAGCCATAAGGGTTGACGGTTAGGGGTCCTGAGTGTGGAGAAGTGGCTTGGGATTGTGGACTTAATCAGCTACTCAAGAAGGAAGCTGACTGTGCTCTAGCCAGGGCCTCAGAACTGGGTTACTTTTAGGAGCTATGTTATATTGCTGCAGAGTCTGATGTTAGTAGGCTGGGGCGGGGGGCAAAGAGAAAGAATGTGCCCTGTGTAACTGCTGCAGATGCAGGCCCCTAGGTCATGCCATTACCCCCCACCCCACCCTCAAAAATTGTTTATTAGCACACAAAGAATTGGGTTTCATTATGGTGTTTTCATATATATTTCTGTTGCCCTTTCCCCTCATCTCCCTCCTCTACCCCTACTCAGCCTCTTTTCTGCTTTCATACCAGAAGTTTCCCTTGGTCCTCTTCCCCCACCCCATTTCGTATCACCTCTTGCTCACCTCTCATGGTCTCCTATCTCAACCTAAATGCCCATCAACTAACTGGATAATGACAACCGAATTATACTATGGCAACCCAAACCCAGAAAAACAAAAACCACATGCTGTCCCTCATATGTGGATCCTAACTTTTTTCTTTTTCTTTTTAATTAATTAATTAATCAATCAATTTTTGAGGTAAGGTCTCACTCTAGCTCAGTCTGACCTAGAACTCACTCTGTAGTTCCAGGCCAGCCTGGGACTGTGATCCTCCTACCTCTGCCTCCCAAATGCTGAGATTAAAGGCGTGCGACACCATGCCTGGCTGAATTCCAACTTTCAATGTTTGCATGAATGACGACGATGATGACATGAGACTAATCATGGACTATAATGCATGAAAATTTCCACCCAAGGAGAGGCAAGAGGCTTATTGTTACTTAAGTTGTGCTTAGCAAAGCACTTTGGAAAACGCTTCAGAACACCCTATGAATGAATCCCCCGATGGGCCTAAAAGTAGTACATATGTCTATATATAGATTTTAAAAATTCTCCCTAAAACAATTGCTCTTGGATGAGCTATGTGCTGGCTCCTAGGTGTGGACCATGTCAGTTTCCCAGGCTGGTCTTTCTGCTTGCTCTGCTGGGATGTATATCACAGAGCCCTGAGGAAAAGGGGAGAAAGGGTTACATACTGTTCTGCTTTATTTTTTGAAATAAGATAGACAAAAGGAGATAGAAATGAGGAATAATATTTAGTACTGAGTCTATTTACTGATTAGGGTAGTCTTGCTTATTATTGAAAATAGAGTTCTTAAATGTGTCTCCCATATTCCTGTAATGAATAACAGTCACATTAACTTTCCAAATCCTGGTTACTTCATTCTACTTTTAAAGACTATTTGCAATGTTGATAATTTCTTATATCACTGGCACCACATTGTCTTTAATTCAACTTTCACAGCTACACATAATCCTATATCCTATTTTAAATACACACACTATATGAACATCTATGGGTATAACTAATACTATGGTTTATGATTTTTCTACACACGTTGCAATAGGAAAGAAATTCAAATATAAGATCTCTGCTTTCTGTTACCAGAAATGTTTGCCAAACTCATGCATTTAAAAAGTGCACATTTCACTTCAGTAAGTAAATAATATAGTTTGTAAATAAGATAAAATTCTATATGTACAAATATACCAATATATTTAACTTGTATGAATTTAATTGTATGAATAAATTAATTCAATGTATGTGTATAAATATACATACCAAATGCAAATTTAGAATGAACTCTAGGTATAGCTTCACAGAAAAAAAAATGTGTTCAAAGTGAAAATTTTATTCATAAGGTTTGAAACACCCAGAAAATCTGAGTATTATCTCCCAGATGCTACTATTCATGACCGTGACAAACATCCTCTGTGAGGTCAGTGACCCCATCTGGTAACAAAAGGGTGGGAAAAATAAATCATCTGTAAGGTGTCTATTGGCTCATATAAGTATCATATTTTTTAAAAGAGTATCTCTCATTTTGTAAAAATACTGTCATGCAATTCTGCACATCTTGCCCCTAACTCTCAGGCCTAGCCCTAAGCAGTCACTAATCCATTACCTATTGTTGCAGTCAGCTTTCTAGTTGCTGCCCAGAAAGAACCCAAACAAAAGTGGCTTGTAGAGGAATGGGTTTATTTGGCTTACAGACTTGAGGGGAGACTCCATCCTGGCAGGGAAAACGATGGCATGAGCAGAGGGCTGGACATCACCTCTGCCACAGCACTGCAAACAGCGGCAGGAAGGTGTGCCAAACACTGGCAAGGGGAAGCTGGCTTATAACCCCATAAACCTGCCCCTGACAACACAGCTTCATCGAGGTTGTAAAACCCAAACTGCCATCAGCTGAGGATCGATCAGAACACATTCATTTGTTTGTGGGGGACACCTGGATCAAACCATGACAGTCCGCCCCTGGCCCCCACAAACTAATAATCATACATGATGTAAATACAATGCATTCAGCTCAACTCTTAAGTCCCCGCAGCTTTCAACTGAGCCATAATACCAAAAATAAACCCATAATGGCACAGAACATTCACAATGCAAAACAT
>PVHP010050358.1:0-11823 GCA_004024765.1 Zapus hudsonius
TATATCTTAGTACTCATCCCGGTCTTCCTGGCCAAGTGTGTTGTTACTGATGGGTGCCATGCCTCTGGACAGTAGTTTTAACAGCTCAAACAGCCCTGGCAGGATTCCAGCAATAGAAAGAGGTGGAGCCTGTATGTTACTTTAGCATGGGTTCTTTGCCTCGTTTTTATAGAATGAGCATTTCCTAGCATGTTCTTATATGTAGTTCATTCAAAGCAACTATGATGTGACCATTGAAATTATATATGCTAAGGACACCAGCACAGAGTTCAATAATAAATAAGAATGTCATAGTCAAATCCTGGTGAGTGTATTCAAGATTAAATCAGTCTTGTTTATAGTATATCCAGTTCTTTAATTTTTTATGAAAAAGTTGTTTCAAATGATGATCACAAGCAAAGAACTATAACCCACAGTGAGACAATGAACATGACCTGGAGTTTTGGCATATATTTCAAAGGACAGAATTAAATTTCATTTTTAATTTATATTTTTCGTTTATATTTAATTATATTAATTCTCTACATAATCAAATAATAACTTATAATGAGGGGAAATCATTTATGCATAGAGTAAGCTAATTAACATTAATTAATTTGTAATTTCACCAAATGTGAGGTATTCTCAATATTTTAAATAAATGACATTAGTAAGTTAAAAAGAGAAACATCTTATAGTTTTTTGCCTAAAAAGCAAATAATGAGATTGCAACAACCTAAGCTTAATAGACAATTTATTTGAGGAATAATATTTAATAGATATTTTTAAAAATTTAATTAATTCCATAATAAAATTATATTAGAAAGAAAAGACAAGTGATTTCATGTGAGTATTTCATGCAGGTAAATGAATTAGTTCAAAGTTATTAACGGTTTAAAGAATAAATCATAAGGGTAATTTAGTATGAACATTCAGTTAATATTAAATATCATCAGTCTTAGGGTCATTATAAATGAAGTATAACTTCCATTTTAGACACATACTTCTTAAAGAAATTACATTTAATGAACCAATGTTGATGTAATTCCATGAGTGTTTGGTATTAGTGACATATTCTTATTAAACAATCAGACGTTAGCATACATTTAATGTCCTTTGACCTTCAGAGCATTATGTTATACCAAATAAAAGACATGAAAGGGTTTTTTTTTGTATATAACTGAAATAAGCCCTTTTGGTCTTGGGGAATAGAGTACTATTGCCATAATGTCATTTTGCAGATGAATCTGATTTGATGAAAGAATTTCATTAATCAGACCATTTTCACCTTCTTTTGGAGGGTCATTCCCTCACTGGCTCATTCACTCCTTTAATAGCTCTCTGTGATTCTTGATAATCAGTTGGAACTGAGTAATGCCAGAAGTAATCACCTGTAAGTTCATGAACAGAGGAGATGCTTAAGAGGAAAAACTCACCTAATAGAAATTGAGAATATGAAAAAAAGATGAACTACATATCTGAATTTTTCTATGTCTTTCTCATTAAAGTGGTTGTGTAGATATGTTAAATTCTAAACTTTGTGTTCCTTTAAATAACCATGAGAAGTTTGTCTACTTATATCTTTTCAAATGTGTACTACTCATTCAAGAAAGATGATATTAGTATGTAAGAAATAGAAAATACAAATTTTAGTATTCTAAAAATTAAAATGCTTTCTGCTATTTTTTTCCATTCTAATCACCCATTATTAAAGAGACATTTCCAGAGAATTGGGGTTAGAGAAGTGCTCACAATTTTCAGAACTTTTAAAATACTTTTCCTACTTGGTACACATTCAGATATAGAAAGGATAATTAATTAAAGAGGAAATTTCAATTTCCATTGTCTCGTCTCATAAATACTAACTTTTGTAGATTTAGGGATTTTTCTTGTGGGTAAATTATAGTTTTAATTATACTGTTTTAAAATTTTAATTTTAAGGTTAATTTTGGCTATTCAACTTATTTTCATATTCATGAAGCATTTGCAAAACATTGCTATGGAAAACTATTGTTACAAAATGGTAGGATTAATAAAATTTAAAGGCTAGCAAGATACTGGGAAACAATATAAAACTCAGCATGGAAAGATTTTCTGTCCAAGTTCATAAAGAACTTGTAAAACACATTAGATGAAAAATAGTGAGATTTCTAAAGCTGAACTATTGATAAAAGTATGTTGTTGTTGTTGTTATTATTATTATTATTATTACTATTATTGTTTTTCAAGGTAGGGTCTTTCCCTAGATCACACTGACTGACTACATAGTCTCATGGTGACCTCAAACTCATGGCAGTCCTCCTACATCGCCTTCCAAGTGCTGGGACTAAAGGCAAGCACCACTACACAAAGCTAAAAAATATATTTAAAAGTAAAATACCAAAATGGATAAAATAAAGTCATTTAACATCATTAGAAAAGTTCTAGTTGCAACCACAATGGAATAGGGCAAGAGCCCTTTAGTGGCTTACATGAAAACTCTCACTGAATGAATTTCTGTATCAGGGGTATGCAGTTTCATTCATTTCTGTAGAATAAAGGTACTTTCAGAAACACTTTGAGAGTCTCTTATATTAGGGTCAGACTGAGATACTTGCTTAAAAGAAATAAAAATATATTCTTTCACAAAAACCAACAAAGAATCGCTGACACATGACTCACAATAACCTAAACAGGATTGTGTGACTGTCCTTTCATAATAAGTTGGATGACAGTCCTGTGGCATACCTTCATGATGTGTGATATCCATAATAAAATGAAAAAAGGTACTTGTTTAAAAAGCAGCTTATTTCAGATATGTCACCTAGTAAACTATTCATCCATCAAAAGGGGACAATTCAAAGAGTTTTGTGTACTCAGATATAAGTTACCATCACCACAGCTAATTTTAGAGGGCTTCATGATCTGAGAACAAAACATCAGAATTTTCAGCCATCGTCCCTCATGTCCTACCATCTATGTACCAGCTTTAAACAACTGATAACCTTTCCATCTTTATTACTCCTCTATTCTGTGCTAGGGTATTAATTAAATCTTCCAGTAAACTATATTTTATCCTTCATGAGGTTTCATTGACTTTTTTTCTGCTTTTAAAAATTCTGTATTTTCATAGACTTTCACAGTTTTATTATTATGCTTCCTTCAGAGCCTCTTGGAATTTACCAACCTGGAATCTACCAGATTTGCTGAGTCTAGAGGATATTATCTTTCTCTAGTTGCTGAATACTCTTTCTTCTCCTTTCCCCCATCAGCTGCTCCAGTCATTACTTTTATGCTGCTCTGCACAACAGGGCCACACACTCCTGTATGGCTTTATTGATTTACCTCTGCACTCTGATCTAACCTCTAATTCATTAATTGTTTTGTCAGGTCAGATCTACTGTTGTGCCCCTTTATAGCTCTGGTTTTTTTAATCTGTTTTTGAGCATTTCAAGTGCAAAGTTTCCCTCTGTTAGTCTTGTAGAACTCCCTATCTTACTTGGCATCCCACCTAATGATAATTGTCTTCATTCTTCCTCAATTAATTCAAAACCATTTGTGTATTCCCAAACCATGTCAAGTGAAAGTCAAAAGACTTCATATTTCACATGTATAAATATGGTAATTTTATTTATTGAAAAGGCAAAAATAGTTACTTGGGAAGAAACAAATAGAAATTGAACATGAATAAGACAATTTTCAATAATAAAAAAATAAATTACATTGTGCTTGCACCTTCAAAAATATATGCAATTATAGAAACTCAACAAAATATACATATAAAATATGCAAATTTATACCATATTATAGCTTCTCAGTCTGATGTCTTTTAAAGTCCTAGTAGGAGAAAATATATAACAATGTATAACATAATGGAAAAAATATGATATCAGATGAAACATAATTTCACTTACTCTTTGGTCACAAATGAAATGTGGGCCACTATGGTATAATGACTAATAATGTAAATAGAGTAGGTAGATGTAAGATTTAGAAATTTCAGATCCTAGGTCTACCTCTAATTAGACACATGACCTTATAAATTAAGTTACTTTTGCCTCAATTTCATCACTTAAAATAGCTATGATGATATAACCTTACAAATCTGTGTTGAAAATCATATGAGTTATAAAATTCAAGAGACCTACAAATAATGAGCATTATCTGTAATTGGAAGTTGTAGCTGAAAAGAAAGAATCCATTCATGAATTCCAAATAGGCCAAAGATCAAAATGTCTTCAATATTTTGAATAATATATTCATTTTAAGAAGGCAATTTATATAATTTTATATTGGAAAAATACCTAATGATATAAATATGATATTGGTCTAATAGAAAAAATAGTTATTTGCTTTAGCAAATCAATTGATACTGTTCTTAGCATTAATAAGACAGTGTGTTTACTGTTTGAATGCACATCTAGAAAAAGTAGACAACTGCAGTCTATGATTCTTTCCAGAGATTCTTTTCATAGGATGAGAACTTTTAGTGCAAACCTTGTACTCCAAGAAAGAAGAGTAGTCAGCTCAAAGCACTCAAAGTGAAATAAAGTTAGCAAAGATCCCGAAGGCCAAATGACATGCACACAGAAAAAGAAATCAATGCTACTTTCCCATTTTAAATAGGCTCAAAAATTATCAAATACCTTGGAATAACACTAACCAAGGATGTGAAAGACTTCTATAATGAAAGCCTAAAAACACTCAGTAAGGAAATAGAGGAGGATGTTAAAAGATGGAAAAATATTCCATACTCCCAGATAGGTAGAATTAATATTATAAAAATGACAATTCTTCCAAAAGCAATATACAGATTCAATGCCATGCCAATAAAAATCCCAGCTTCATTTTTTACAGACATAGAAATACAGTCTCAAAATTTATTTGGAATGTAAAATACCTCAGGTAGCCAAAGCTGTCCTTAGTAAAAAAAAATAATCTCCTCAGTTGGTATCTCCATTCCTAAACTAAAGATATACTATAAAGCCATATTAACAAAGATGGCATAGTTCTATCATAAAAGACAGACAAATGGAACAGACTTGAAGAACGTGCTCTTAGTGTAACTATAGTTACTTGATCTTTGAAAAGTTGCCAAAAAGTTCATTGGTGTAAAGATAGCATCTTCAACAAATGGTGCCACAAATTGGATAAAAAAATAGGAGGAACTATCCACAAGATAGGAGTAGGGAAAAAAGTCTTCCAGAACAAATCCAACAACAATAGATGCCATTGAGGATGCAGGGAAAAAGGAACCCTCATTCACTGATGGTGGGATTGGAAACTTGAACAACCACTATGGAAAGCAAAGTGGAGGCTCCTGAATAGGATGGATATACAGTTACCAATGGACCCAGCTATCCCTCTACTAGGTGTCTACCCTGAATATTTCATGTGTCAGCACAGAGACATTTGCTCAAGCATGTTTATAGCAGCTCAATTCATACTTGCTAAGAATTGGAATCAACCCAAATGCCCATCACTAGGTGAATGGATATCAAAGTTGCATTATACACTATGGAATTCTACTCCACTGAAAGGAAAATTGACATAATGAAATTTAAAGAAAAGTGGATGGACTTGGAGCAGATCATGCTTAGTGTCCTCAAACAAGAACCAAGAGACAAATGCCATATATTCTCCCTCATATGTGGTTCCTAAACAGATTAAGCTTAAACTCTAAGAAAACCTGACAGGTGAATTAAGAGACTGTTAAAAGGGATAGAAGGAATTGTGGGGGGAAGGAATGGGAGAGTGGGAGACTTACACAACAAGCTAAACCAATGATGAATTGATATCAAAAAATCCTTACTTTCATAAAGTAAGCTCTTGAAGAAGCTATGGGCATCACCTGGTAAGAAGGGCCATGAATAGAATGGGAGAAGACCTAACCCCCCCAAAAAAATTGCTCAGGTCAGCAAATCTCTGTCCCAATAACTGATTCCTTCCCACACTGAGCTGCTCATCAAAGAGACCCATGAGGTCCCCAAAACTAAACAGACTTTTGTCACAGCTCTTCAATACCCAGTCAAGGCCAAAGATAAGACTCTATTGCTAAAGAGTCAACAGAATGTCATTGCATAACACCAATAGACCCTTCTAGATACAAAATGGTAACCAGCTCCTAGATGATAGCATGTGTAATGCTGGAAGGCATTACATGAGCTGCTAGGGGAAATTGGTCAATGATATTTGGAGAAAGCAGAGACCACTGGTAGACAATACAGACTGATATCACAAGAATGCTGAACACATTGCTATATGGAAGAGACCATCAAGTCAAGAAGTATTCATCTGTGCAATAGTGGCACTGAACCTAGATGGGTAATCAGCAGCTTACTGATTGGCTAAGAAATCCGCTCAGTGGCAAAGAACCCTTAACTGGAACTGGGATCCCTGGCAAAATCTTAATTGGACCAAGAACCTAGTCTCCAAGGGGAAATTCCCACTACCAGAGAGCTATAGAGAGGCTACACCCATTAGAATCTTACCAAATTAGCAATGTTTATCCCATTTAACCTATTCTGATCTCACTGTCTGATGGAGATTCTGTTTGTATTTTTCAGAAGGCAGAGAGTGCCATGTACAACCCAATTCCACCAATAAAACATGATGATGATGGCTGACATCCAGAAAGGAAATGAACCACCCCTGGCCTGTACTATAGGGCCCAAGTGAAACCTAGAGAAAGTGGCAAGTTAAACAAGAGACCTCTCACCACAGCAAGTCAGGTAAGCCATGAAAAGACAACAGAGACATACACTGAGGATACCCAATACAATCCAAAGCAGAAGTCCAGAGACACTTAAGATCTCAGGAATAAAGCAGATTTAAAACACACCCACCATGACTCAAGGAACTGAGCGGAAGAGGGGACAGAAAGACTGATTCTAAGAGCCATAGATGTTGAAAATGTCCAGAGACATTGCCCCCCTCAGCAACAACACACAAAGGAGAAACAAAAACTAGCTACCTCTTATCCAATTCATAACCCCCTATGTCATGGACTGATCCAGTATGCCCACCATGGTGGGCCCCCAGATGTTTGTGGACAGTGAAGGGGGAAAATGGGTATACCATCAAAAGATTTGCTCATACAATGTATCTAATTATTGACAATAAAGATATATTTTAAAAATCATACTAAATTCACATGTTTATCCCCTTTGATTAATCGGCTCTCATCCTTGGTGTGAGAGAATCTGCTTTCGCCATGGCAGCAAACACTGGGGATACTTCAATTTCATCCAAATGACTTAAAGAGAAAGGCTAATGCCCAGAATTGAATGAGTCATCTCTGCTTATTGCATGCCTCAGGGCCCAGGAAATATTACAAATGGAGAAATAAATTAAATAGGAGTGCTGCTCTCACTGATAGCCAAAGAACCTTCTCTGTGGAGATGGTGGTAGACACCAAGGAGACTCAAGACTCACCAAAGCAGAAAAAATAAGAGGCTGTGAGAGCTGTACACAATAGGATACATCGAACACACCCTCTGTGGCTCTGGCAATGTTGCAGAAGAGGGGGCAGAAAGTATGTAACATCCACAGATGGAAAGGTGCATTCTGAGGCACTGTCCTCCCCAGAGAAACCAGTGCACTCATGCCTCCACAGGGAATGCATATACCCACACTGAGGAGGACCTCAGTGAAATAGGGGCAGGGAAGAGGAGACAAAACAGGATAATCTGATGAGAACATGACCAATTTTTGTATGCTTATATATTAAAGTTCCCAATAAAATATACACAAAAAGAACAAAAATATGACACACACAATGGATTGTTCTCCATCCTTTCAAAGGAAGGAAATTAGACTAAAAGTCTATCATTTAAAGAGATAATTTTTACATGTGGAAAACATGTTATGTGAAATAAACCAGACACAGAAAAGTAAATACCAGGAGATGTCACTTGTGGAATCTAAATAAATTGAACACATAAAAGTTCATAATAAAATGATGATTACCAGAAGGTGAGCATAAAATAAGGAGTTGGAAAATGTTAGTCAAAGGATACAAGCAGTAAATTAGATTGGAAAAATGAATTCAAAAGATGATCATCATCCAACATGCTAACTGCACTTAAGATATCATGTCCCTAAAATTATTAACAGCAGGTTCTAAAGATACTCCACACAAATGAGACACGTATGAAGTAAACTGTATGCTTGCTCAATGAGCTTACACATTGAGTACATCTATAAAAACTTGTTTTTATGCTACATTATAATTTGTTAAATAAATTGATGTATCATAGGCTACAGAGAGGGCTGAGAGGATAACACCCTTGTTATGCAAGCATGAGTATCTGAGCTCAGAAACCCAGGGCCCACATAAAAGCCAGAGGCTCTTGAAAGTGACTGTGAGGACCTTGAGCTAGAAGGCTCTGGGAGAAAGGAAAATCCATCCACCAGAAACTCACAGGCCAGTCTGGTATTCACAGCAGTGAACAATGAGACATAATGTTTCAAACAGGGTGGAAGGTAAGAGGCAACATGGGAAGTTCTCACTAATGTTAATTATTAGATGCTGATTTTGTCATGTATGTTTTCAGGTAGCTCCCTAAATACAATGTACATACTTAAGTATGAATCAAATGAAAATCTACTTAAGTATTTTAACATTTAAAAAACATTTAGTATATAAAACCTTTTATGCTCATTTTTATTCTGATAAATGTAGTAGAAAACAAAATTTTCGTATTTTATATGTGGTGTCACTTCTCCAGAAATCACTGGATATATATTGTTAGTTTCCTCGTCAGTAGTCTCGCTGGCGTAAAGTATATGAATTCTCTCAATACTCTCTTGTATCAATTCATAAATTCTATTCTTTCATTATTGAGGCATGACAATTCCTAACAGTCTCTAAGTCACTGTATCTGCTGAAAAATTGCAACTGTGTTTAAATATGTTTTGAGAAATCTATGTCTTAATTATTAATGAAGAAGATAATACTGAAAGTTATTGTTTCGGTGTTTTATGTGTGTCTGAAACACTTGCAGGCATTATTTCTTCTTTTCCTTCTCAGTGTTTTACACATTACCATTCATTTTTTAATCCACTTGTTCAAGCAGAGGAAAATACATTAAACAAATCATTACATTCACTGTGGGGAAGAGTTTCTTAGTTCCATCAGCTATGGTTAAATCAAAAGTGGCAAAATATATTTCTTAGTTTACAAGATGGAGAACTATCGAGTCAAAAAAACAAACTATGGCTGGTAGTTTTTCCTCGATTCTGTCACATTTGTAACCAACAGAATTGTGGTGACTCACTAAGTCTGAACTTCCTAACACATTCTTATGCCCTTCACATAAGATATGTGTTTTACAATCCATTTTCTTCTGTGCACTGTAAATTTTATGTTTACAATAAAACATCAGAGTTTGAATTGTGTATCACTTCGAATTTTACTTACAGAATTTTAATAGCATTTAATTTTCTTACAAACTATATAATTTGTATTCAAGTAAATATTCAAAAGGAACAGACAGAAATAAGCCAAATTCATTACCTAAAACCACTGAAATATCAAGAGAGAAATATGAGTCTACCTGAGTTACAAAAACAGCTTCAATATGTAAAGTAAGAAGAATTATCTAATTTATTTTTATTTACTAAAGGCACTGTGTGTGTACACATGTGTGTGCCTGTAAATGTATGTGTGTGTGAGTGTTAAAAAGAGTTCTTAGTAATCAAATAAAATTATAAGGTATGTCCTTTATCTTCCACTTTGTGAAATCACCTTCAGGCTCTTGAAATGCCCTGCCTGTTCTGAGTGTATTTCAGTACCTGGATTTTTTGGACCATGAAATAATCTAAGGGTGAGGGAAATCTGCCTATAGAGCAGCTGGAGCCTAAAGGACAGCCATGTAGGTAGTCAACTACATCTACATGACTGAATTTCAATAAAAATCCAAGACTTCAAAGTATCCATAAGTTGCTCTGATTGTGCATACTTATTGCAAAGAAAATTACAATATTATGTGTCAAAACCTTCTAACTACTTACCCAAATTTTGTGAATTTTTTATGATATGACTTATGACAATATGCACGACTAAAAAATACATTTCATTACCTAGCCTGTCTTGTGGTGGTGAAACCAAGTTCTGCCCAGTGTTTTTGTATGGAAGAAATGTTTTGTGAAAAGCCTGAAACATATCTTAAAGAAAGACCCTAAACCTGGAGGCTGAGACTTTTTTTCTGCCTGTACCTCCTTCACCTCATTGTGTTGCCTGGAAAGTGGATGGGCTTTACATCCCTTTAGGAAGCATGTTATGTTCATAGTGGAAAATGGAATATGTACACTTTAAGCAGTAAACAAAGATCGAAGGAGATTTGCCCCGTCAATTTTTGATCTGTCAATGCAGTCCAGAATTCTCTAGTTTATACATTTTGCAGAATTATTTAAGTGTTTACCCTGACATTACATTATTTGGTACATTCTTTACATTTCTGTGACTATATTACCAATTTGGGTCCTACTATATAGAAAAATCCATTACTACTTTAACTCAACACATTCTGTTCCTCAAATTTCCAAAAATGACTCAATGCAACTTAAAATATATGTAATTAAAAATTTGACACTATAATTATATTACCAATTTGGGTCCTAATGTATAGAAAAACCCATTATTAGTTTAACTTAATACATTTTGATCCTCAGATATCCAAAAATGCCTCAATGCAACATATATAAATATATATATATATATATATATATATATATATATATATATATATATATAATAGAAAATTTGACACTATAATATTCAGTCATAGGCACGAATCAAGATCTGTCATTTATTAAGTAGCAGTTTTCTAAAGGCATGAACATATTATTCATTTATGTTTTTCAATGTCATGGAGTTAAGGTCTCATATAAACATCGTTTAATTGAGTTCATGATGTTTCTGTGTGTTCTTAGACATAAAACTATCTTCTCTCATGGTTTTTTCATTGTTCATAACAAATTTATAGTTTATGTGATTACTAAGATGGACCTTTTGATTTCCTCTGAAAGGTGACAACCAATTCACTGTTTCAGCAGCTCTTGGGTACATTTGTGGATTCCTTCTGGTGTTGGATGCTCTACAGTGAGCGCTCTATGTAAGAAGTGTGGGTTTGCTCATTCATTGGGCTAGAACACCATGCAGTATTGCTAGTGCCAACACTGAAGCTCAGAATTGAAATTTGTCCTCCCTATGAAAAACACAATGCGTAAACTCATTATAAAACTAGAATGGATTATTTTTTCCACAATTCATGTCATTCTGATCACAAATGCAACATAACTCCCTCAAGTTCATCAGAATTGCTTAGAACCCTTTGACTATCATTGCTGTCAGTGGGGAATTTATAAAAGAAATCTGCTTTGAGGAACTTGTGGTTACTTAAGACTATTTATTCTTAAATCAGTGACAAATACTTTTGGAATGGGTCAGCAAATACTGTCCTCATATTCAATACTTGTAGCGTACAACATGTCCAAAGTGGAAGAAAGCATTTAATGTTTTCAAAGTTGTTAGGTGGGCAATTGCTATCACCAACATGACCCATGTTATAGACATATTATTTAAAGAATTATTTCAAATTTCAACATTTCAGAATAGAATTTTGCCATTTACTCAAATGAAATTTGGTAAAAAAAAAAATGGAGGGGGGGCGGAGCAAGATGGAGGACGAGTAACAGCGTCGCCAGGACTCTCTTCGGAAAGGTTTGATCTCTTCAGCTGGGATCCAAACTTTGGTCACCAGCTGGACCTGATTTCGGGCCCCCCTCCCTCCCCAGCCCCTGGGCCAGAGCAGAAGGGGTTCTCCAGCAGCTCTCTGCTCCCCAGCAGAGCAGAGGACCATG